>JABSSZ010000228.1:0-68374 GCA_013755755.1 Fusarium sp. NRRL 25184
CACCCACACTCCCCCCGCAAACTTGAACGCCTTTGCCTAAACTCTCGAGGGAAATGTTATAGTTGGCAAGGATGACCAGGGAAGTGTTGTCGAACAATACCATAACATTGTCTTTGACCCGCAGGGAGATGTTGTTCAGTTTGAGGTTGATGCGGGTGCTTCGAAACCCGCTCGGCTAGGTACGTAAAAAACTTACCCCCCCCCCCCCCGAGAAACTATACATACTAACATTTTGGTAAGCCCTCATCGCTGGTATTCCTCTTGATCAGCCTGTTATCCAATACGGACCCTTTGTCCTCACTTCCAAGGAGGACGTCGCCAAAGCTCTTTTCGACTACCAAACCCACTCTAACGGTTTCGAGCGAGCAGAGAACTGGCAGAGTGAGATTGGCAAGTCCATGATGGACTAAACCTTTCATTTATGTTGCTTCATGACTTGACTGGCGTTACAATGGGATATATATGTAGCTATAACTACCCTTATGAGCTGGCAGCGCTGTTTGAAAAAATTGGTTGCGTTACATACATAAATTATACAGAATGCTCATCGAATATTGGTCCTCTGTAGTATTTCCACGGTCTGTCTACTACTAAAAACATATCAGTCCAAACTAGGTTCCAACAACCCCAGTTCCTCTATTTATTATGTGAAATAAGCCGCTTGACAATCGACTCTGTCTGGTTCCAAAACTTCATGTCTGGTAATACATCAAGTGACACTGAATACGAACTGCACACTTTTTTTTTTGAAGAAGAAGAAGATTATCTATTACTATTTCTCAATGAATGCGAGAAGCAAAGCCCGCCACCGAAGTCAGGCCGTAGGCCGGGTATCACTACCATCCCAGAACCCATGTAACCGTGAGAGACGACACGCAAAGGCTGAGCTTGTGTCACGGCAGCACAAGTCTGCCGCTTCCCGTCGTCATCTCCTACGCCACCGCCCTTTTCTTCATCTGTCACAAACAGCATCAAGATCCCATCCATTCTAACATTTCGCATCATTTCCATTAAAGGAGAGATAAGCCGTATGCATCATTAAACCCTCGAAAAACCTGACCCGTCATGTCCATTCATACCATTCACCATTATGTGAAGATTTTCCCCCGTAAACCGACTCCTTGCACCGAGGAAATATGCTAAGGGTCCCAAAAGATCGAGGTACAGGCGTGAATTATGTATCAAACATGTGCAACGTAAAAGCATCAAACATCAAATTATTGTCCATCCTAAATTAAAGGAGGAGCATGGCAATACCAGCGGCGGCGATGACACCAGCAGGGGCACCAGTCATCTGGGCAGCGGCCTGAATGAAAGTTAGAGATTTTCAATAGAACATAGGGGTGGATTAACTTACAGCGTTGTCAGTGCTGGTGGTGGTGGCAGAAGCATCAGTGCCAGTAGCATCAGTAGCACCCTCGGTGGCGGTGGAGGCGTCAGTAACGGTCTCCGAAACTGACCCGGACTCAGAACCGCTGGTAACGGTGGTGAGAGTTCGGACAACCTCAGTGCCATCAGTGGTGAATGTGGTGACCTCGGCGGACGCGGCAGAGTCGGTAGAAGCAGTCTCGGTGACGAGAGTTCGGACGATCTCAGTACCATCGGAGGTGAAGGTGGTAACCTCAGCGGACTCGGCGCCAGAGGTCTCGGTCTCAGCCCCGGAGGTAATAGTAGAGACGATGGTCGAACCACCAGAGGTGAAAGTGGTGACAACTGCACCGCCGAGGATGGCCTTGCCGGTGGTGGTGAACTCGTCTCCCTCAGAGTTGGTGAGGACGCTGGTGTAGGTGCTCACGGAAACATCGTCGGAAGCGCCAGTAGCAGTACCGCTGATGGTGGAGAGAGCAGAGGTAATGGTAGAATCGCCAGAGGTAAGGGTGCTAAGGACGGTTCGAACGGCGCCAGAGCCAGTAGCTGTGACCGAAACCTCGCCAGAAGCACCAGTAGTGATCTGAACACCAGCTCCTGCGGAAGGTTAGATATGTAGATTCTTTTGTGGGATCGGAGAAACTTACGGCGGCAAATCTCAAGACCATAGTTCAGGACCTGGGCGGCCTGCTCACCGTTGCAGATAGCAGCAGAGCAGTCACGGAGACCGTAGATGAAGTCCTGGTTGGTGCACAGGCAGCCAATATCGCCGGCGTCACATCCAAGCTCCTGGGACTTCTCGGCACTGACCATGTTGCCGGCGCAAGTACGCTGCTCGTGGTTAGAGATTCTCTAGCTGTGCATTGCTTGGATTTAGACTTACGCCACACTGTGGGAGGTCATCGGAGCTCTGGGCAACGGCGGCTGCAGCCAGGCCGAAGATAGTGAGGAAAGAAGACTTCATCTTGACGATTTTGCTTGGTCGAGGATCTGTATCAAATTGGTGGATCAGCTGAGGTTTCTTATGAAGTTTGTAGCGACAGTAAGAAGGCGATGGTGAACGAAGGTAGGTTTTGCGAGCGTGTTAGGCGAGCGATGTAAACGAGGGCAAGTTAGGCAGTGAATCACCGCCAGCAGGAGAAGAGGCGACCCGTGAATAAATGAAGTGCGAGTACCGGCGGCCTGCTCCTGAGGCACGCGAGTGATGTTTGCGTGAGACAAAGCAAGGGAACGTGTATCACAGAGGTATGGAAGACCCGAGAACAAGAAGTGTGTAGCCCTCAGCCCCTCGCAACGCAATATTCAGTGCTCGCGTTCCCGGTGTCAAATCACACAATCACCAAGTTGGAATCAGGCAAACTTGTTGGGCAAGCAAAAAGGCGCCGGCATAGATGGACAGTGTAGCTGGAGTAATAACGAGGAGATAGTAACTTACCTTGATGGTAATTGATATGTGACTAGGGCACAAACGAACGTGATCGATCTCGTGTAAGAGTGAAACGAAGTGAGACTGGCCTGGGGGCTGGAGGTTGGGAGATAAACTCGATTGAGTTGTTGGAGAGAGGATGTTTGAGATGTTGGAATGAAAATTTCTCAAGGCTGATATTGATGTGGAACAAGAGGAAGGGCGAGGAGGAAGCTGTAGCTTTAAAGGCAGGAGTGAGTGGTGGGTAGGCGGGAGCCAGAATCTTGATCTTGGCGTGACGGTTGCTTGCTTTGCAGGAGCGAGCAGTGCTTGCCGGCTGTTAAGGCAAGTGCAGGCAGGGTACCCTGCCTAAACGGTGTGTTTCCCAGCTTGGCATTGGCGGTCTAGCAGGGCAAGCACGGCACGGGCTTGATCTTGCCTTGTCACTACGTACGTCCTCTTATTAGAGTGGGAGGAAGCTGCCATCACATATTGGAGCGTAAATCTGCACCTGGGTCAGTCAGTACCTTGCTGCTTGGCTTGGATACCGCCTGCAGGGAGACCACCGATGGCACGGGAGGGGCCAACGCTAATACGACCCAGTCCAGTCAAGGCTCAGTTGCTGGCGGGGAAGCTAGAAAGTCCACTCCACTGGGCCGGACCGTCAAAGACACAGACTCCAGCACAGACCGACAGGGCCAGGCCAGGCACTTGGAGGCCCCCCCATGTTGACTATGATGTTGTTTTACGGGGATGTTCGGGATGTTTTGTCAACGACAGAAGGATATTACGATGAGCCAAGCAATTTCTCATTTATGATTTTGCTCCGCCATGATAATTGAGTCAATGCAATCGAGAATTGGGTATCCAATATCAGACGTCAATGCCGTAATTGGAGATACACAATGAGGTCAGAGCATGAGCTGCAGACGAGATAGGTTACCCCTGTCACAGCGGGGAGCGGCTTTACAGCAACTTGTCCACGTCAGTGACGCTGGTGTAAGTGGTTACGAGGGTCTCACAGTTAAAGTTTTTACACTCAAAATTCTTGTATTTTCGCCCGGGGAGACACATTGACTTTGACGTTACGGTATCTGCAGCGGGGCAAAGAAGTTAACAAAGCAAGCTGTAGGTACCTACTGGAAAAGGTTCAATTTCATCAGCAACTGCGGATATTACCAGGGAAGCTGCAGTATACCTTATGAGATGGAAAAAGAGGTCAAGGTAGGTGGTAGCTGGACGGGCTGCCACGCTAGATCGCCAACCACCCGCATCGGCACCCACATCATGGCGCATGGGGCTTTGAAACCGGACGGGAGCTGATGCGAGAACAAATTGATATTCAAAACTCGATGTCCTCTTTGCCAATAGTGCGTGCGTGGTTGTTTCTGTGCTTCTTTGCTAGCCAAACTTTCGGATATCGGTCCTACCACCAATACAGTCTGTGGAGGCAAAAATATGCAAACTTGACTTGATCACCCCAGACAGACTAGAAAACTGGATCAGCTCTCGTCTATGACGGAACTCTTTTGGGTCACCGTGAATAAAAGATTTGATTGAGGCAAGCAGGGAGATGCTGAGCCGGATAACGGCCACAGGAGCATGAAGGAAGGAAAACGGGTATGACGATTGCCAACAACAGTACCCTGCTTGCCCAGTTCAGTGCAATTGATGCTGTGTTGTGCTCCTGCCACAGCAGCCATCATCTTTGCCAGGCAATCACAATCAAGTACCACAGTTTCATCTAAACACTATCCCGGATTTCCATCTTCCAACAACCACCCATAGCAGTACCTAGGTAGCTCATAGTACATGTGATATCGCATCTCCAATTATCGAGAGTGAAGTTAGTCGTAGTTGGCCAGTGGCGTTTGTGCTCTCTCCGATTGGACAATTACCCCTGTACTAATCCATCCTTGGCAATCACCCAAAAACAAGCTGAGGTGTTAGCCAACTTTTGACTCCCTGGCAACGGGGAAACGGAATCATGTTCTTTTTTTCTTCTTGTCCTTTGGGAGCTTTCTTCTCGATTCTTGAATCAGATGAGGTGGTGTCAATGGTGATGGTAGTGGTGGTGCGTACATGTCTCAGGAACAAACAAGTGCAATTTATACCTCGCACCTAACTTTCTATTTGTTGACTATCATTTGTCTGTACAACCATGGCAGTCTCTGTATCAATTTCGCATTGTGGTTGTGTCTTATCAGGTTTTCGCTTAATATCATCTACAACATCATTAACCTCAAGCCTGATCTTTCGATGATGCTTACCCCACTTGAACCAACTCATCCACTTCAACTCGTCCCACTCTGTACCCATCGAGAACTTTCACCACAAACCCTGTGCTGTCTGTGATTGTGATGCTTGATTCCCTGCTCAGCTGGCTTTGATGAACTGTGCCCAGACTAGCCACTCAACGGGGCCAAGCCACTCAAGCCACACGCCAAGCGACCCAAGAGAACCACCTAGGGGCTAGGTCAACTGGCGGGCCCTTGATGTCATCCATCGCATCATCGTCTGTTTTCTTCTGTTTCTCTCATGGCCCAAGCTTCTACCCCGGCGAATGGCTCAAGGCCCTGTCGAGCTGGACAGACCAGCCTGGGCCTTGACTTTTGAGCCTTGCTCGATATTGGGTATTCACCAACATCCCTCCGCCTCTTGGGCCTCGGGAGTTTCGTCTTCATCTCAATGCCACGTTTTCCGTCTCGTCACTGTGACGATCTTGGTTGTCAGTTCATTGAATTCAACTCATATCGGAATTCATGTTTCATTCCTGATAAACTGTCGTCTGATCATCGACATGGTTAAAACTGTTAATCTTATTGAGATGCTTAAAAACGAAGTGCGACAAATATCGGCCCCTTGGAAGACCGGAACATCGCTCCGATCTAAGCATCTCATAAAATTGAGACACCAGCCACTGTCTAACTTGCAGTTCAGCTCGCATATTGTGGCTGGCTCTCCCTGCGACGTCGTAATGTCTCGCCATGTCCAATTTGGCAGAGTTTTGGAGGTCACCAGCCCTCTCTGGGTCCCTTTCATTTCCAGCAGCCCAATCGCAAAGGACCTGGCTCTGAAACTGGATAATACCTTATTGGGACCCAGGTCACATTCGTAAACTGTCGCATCAGAACCAATTGGTGATTAGAGTGTAGCCTAGCACCTGGAAGTGCAGTAAATTGCCCAATTGGGTATGCTCCAGGGTGGCTGTGTTGTTCAAACTCCCAGACCTAGCATAATAATCGACAGCTCTAGAGTCTCAAACTACTGTAGTTCAAGAGTTGTATATTGTGATAGACAATGATATCTAGCTCTATTATCGAATTATCGATGCACGAACCCGTAGACCTTCAACTTGTCTGGCTAGACTGTTGCTGATCACCACATTCAGCTGAGCTTGCATAATCGGGCGTTGGGCCAACCGCCAAAGTGCCATCTCGACAGTGACAAAGATCTTCGCCGAACTGCAGCTACCCTTGGTTGCCTGCCGTTGGATATCAAGAAGAACGGTAGAGGCTTCAACTTCAATCGGAAAACAGTTACCCACCAACGCCAGCTGCAGTTGACCCAAGTCACCTCATGTTCATGCCAAAATTTCCATGGATTACAGAAAGTATCACAGCATAACGAAACATTCAACATAAAATATTATTCAAATGCGCAAGCATCAACATAAACTATCTAAGTCAATAGCAGCTGCAGCCTCAAGAGCAGACATCCATGGTCTCAATATCATTAACCTAGCAAAATACTCCGGTATAAGCATGCCCAAGGGGGATCATTGCCACCCAAGATACCCATACATAACCAAACATCAAATTACCTTTCCCTCACTGTATCGTAGCATGCCCCCCAAAACATGTCTTCGTTTTCAACTCATCCATTGTCATAAAAACACATGCGCAGACAGCTCTTGCTATTTTCTAACCGCTGCACATAATGCAGGACTCGGGATCCTCAATGCTGCCTGTTACACGATTAGTATCTTAATTCATGCCGAAGGAACGTTTGTCACCCACACTGCAGGACGGCCTCCGAGTAGATATCGCGCTCACGATCCTCGTTGTCCTTGTCTTGATCCTCAGACTGAGGGTTCTTCTTGGCACCCAGCTCTTCTTCTTGAACCTTCTCGGCAGGCTCAGTAGGAAGAGCCTTGGGGCTGTCACCCTCCTCAACATCAGCCTTGATGGTGGGTGCACGTCCAGGTACCGTCGCACTACCATTCAGGCTCTTGGCGACATTGCCGTTTAGGCCACTGTCTTGGGAGCCAGTCCTGCTACCGTTCAGTTCAGTACGTCCCATAGTTGAGGGCGAGGACATGAGGTAGCTTGAACCAGCAGGAGGAGCACGCTTCTTTAGAGGCTTGATCTGGGCTGAATTGGAATCGGTAAGCTTGAGAGCCTGCTGATCAACAGTGAACTGAATAGGAGCAGCAGCAGCCTGTGTACGAAGGTAGTACATGCCGGTCTTGAGGCCCAGCTTCCAGCCTGCAAAGTGCATACTGGTGATCTTGCCCATCGTGGGGTCCTTCATGTGGATGTTCAGTGACTGGGACTGATCAATGAAGGCACCTCGATCAGCAGCCATCTGAACGACCTGGCGCTGAGAAATCTCCCAAACAGTCTTATACAGAGCCTTGACATCGGCGGGGATGTTGGGAATGTTCTGAATGGAACCATTCTCAGCAATGATGCGGTTCTTCATAGCATCGGACCACAGACCCATGTCGACAAGGTCCTTGAGCAGCCAGGGGTTGACAACCTGGAACTCACCAGCGAGAACACGTCGTTGGTAGATGTTGGAGGTGTAGGGCTCGAAGCACTCGTTGTTGCCCAATATCTGGGAGGTACTGGCAGTAGGCATAGGAGCAAGGAGCAGACTGTTGCGGATGCCGTGTGTCTTGACTTCCTCTCGAAGAGTCTCCCAGTCCCAGAGGTCAGAGGGCTTGACGTTCCACATGTCGAACTGGAGGATACCCTCAGAGGCGGGGGAACCCTTGAAGGTGGAGTAGGGACCCTCCTCCTTAGCCAGCTGCACGGAGGCAGTGAGGGCAGCGTGGTAAATGGTCTCAAAGATCTGCTTGTTGAGCTCACGAGCCTCGGGTGACTCGAAGGGCATGCGCAGAGCAAGGAAAGCATCGGCAAGGCCCTGAACACCAAGACCAATGGGTCGGTGGCGCATGTTACTGTTGCGAGCCTCCTGAACAGGGTAGTGGTTCACATCGATGATCTTGTTCAGGTTGCGAACAACAACCTGACTGACCTTGTGCAACTTCTTGAAGTCGTAGCAAGCCTCATCGTAGTTGATGAAGGAGGGCAGAGCTAGAGAGGCAAGGTTGCAGACAGCGACCTCGTCAGGGGCACAGTACTCAATAATTTCAGTGCACAGGTTGGAGCTTCGGATGGTACCGAGGTTCTTTTGGTTGCTCTTGCGGTTGCAGGCATCCTTGTAGAGCATGAATGGATTTCCGGTCTCAGTCTGGGCCTCAAGAATGGCGTACCAAAGCTTCTGAGCCTTGATAGTCTTGCGACCCTTACCCTCCTTCTCATACTTTTCGTACAGAGCCTCGAACTCCTCTCCGTAGCAGTCGGCGAGGCCAGGGCACTCGTTGGGACACATCAGCGTCCAGTCACCGTTCTTTTCAACACGCTTCATAAAAAGATCAGGGATCCAAAGGGCGAGGAAAAGGTCACGGGCACGGACCTCCTCTTTACCGTGGTTCTTACGGAGATCAAGGAACTCGAAGACATCAGAGTGCCAAGGCTCAAGGTAGATGGCAAAAGCACCGGGTCGCTTGTTGCCACCCTGGTCGACATAGCGAGCAGTGTTGTTGAAGACACGAAGCATAGGAACAACACCGTTCGATGTACCGTTGGTACCAGCGATGTAGGAGCCAGTAGCGCGGATACGGTGCACGTTCAGACCAATACCACCAGCCATCTTGGAGATCATGGCACAGGTCTTGAGAGTATCGTAGATTCCCTCAATGCTGTCGTCCTTCATATCAACCAAGAAGCAAGATGACAATTGGGGCTGAGGGGTGCCGGCGTTGAAGAGCGTGGGCGAAGCATGTGTGAAGAATTTGCTGGACATCAGGTTGTATGTCTCCAAGACTCGCTCGATATCATCACCCCAAATACCAACAGACACACGCATGATCATGTGCTGAGGGCGCTCAACAATCTTACCGTCAATCTTGAGGAGGTATGATCGCTCCAAAGTCTTGAAGCCAAAGTATTGGTATTGGAAATCGCGGTCATAGACAATGGCAGAGTCCAACTCCTCCTTATGTCGCATGACGCACTCATAAGTCTCCTTGGAGATCATGGGTGACGGCCGGCCGTTCTTGGGGTTCACATAGTGGTAGAGATCGCTCACAACAGCGGACCATTGCTTCTTGGTCTGCTTGTGAAGGTTGGAGACGGCAATACGGGCTGCAAGGATGGCATAGTCGGGGTGTGTGACGGTCATGTATGCAGCCGTCTCAGCGGCCTAGTGGTCAATTAGCTGGGGTTTGGAGCAGTCATGATGAGGGAGTCACTTACAAGATCGTCCAATTGCACGGTGGTGACACCGCCGTAGACACCGGAGATAACCTTCTGGGTGATGGCAACGGGATCAACATGGTCCATGTCAAGACCGTAACACAGTCTCGAGACACGAGCAGTGATCTTGTCGAACTGAACACGTTCTTGGCGCCCATCTAACGAGCAAGTCAGTCATCATGAGTTCTTATGCTGCCAGATCATACATACCTCTCTTTCTCACGAACATGATGGCGGGTGAAGAAGGATAAGGCGGGGAGGTCGGATTTGAGTTTATAGCAGGATCTATTCCTACTGATAGAAGAGATTAAAAGGCAGAGAGCGTCCGAAAGGGTATTGACGCTTCGGTGAAAGAGAACGTGAGAATTATTACAAGATTCGTCGTATTTTGTTGTGGTTGTTGAGGAGATGAGAGAAGCAAATTTCGCGTGGATGGTCGAGGTGGTTTTAAGGGAGGCGCGTCCAGAGACGTGACGCCAAGTTCTTAGCGCGACAAACAGTGACAGGCATCGCTGCAATCCATTAAAAAAGCCCCGCCTGAAACCTGAAGCAACGCCCCGTTTGATGCTTTGACTGGTAGATATGGAGGGTTATGCTGGTGATTGGAGGGAGTTGTAGGAATTCACTTGACTCGCATGAGTTTAGCAAGGACAGAAGTATCGTAATTCGTGGTTATTTCATACACTTTACGCCTGCAATACGCCAAAACTCTTCCTCCCCTTTCCCACATCGCGTCCTCGCGTCCCCTAGTCATTTTGCGTTGCTGCAGCGCTTGGTGGGGTTCATGGGGGGGCAGACAGCGGCGCGAAATCACGTGAGATCCATGCAAATTAATAATTGTCTGTGGTAGCTCTCGTAAGCAGGAGAACATCCCGTGGAAACAGCTGAGCTTGGACCTTGGACTGAGGTTGACGGGAGGATGAGACCTTGAACGAAAACGTGGATAAAAGAGCCAATCATCGTCGTGAACCAAGGCTACCTTCCTGTTTTACGTTTTTGAGTCTAAAAAAAGGCAACTAGAGATTACGGTTGCGAGGCAGCAACAAATCAGTGACTCACGCTCGAGTCGAGCAAGAGACGTTCAAGATCAATGACATCGAGACCTTTCTTTCACTGTTTTCAATCTTCAGCAAGAATTGGTTTCAGGACGTCAAGTCTCAGATTTCAAGCCTCACAACCCCACAATATGGCTTCTTCACCAACGCCTCAGCCCGTTGAGGGCTCCAGGTACAAACCTAGGTACATCGATGTATGTCAATCACCCAATATATATCCAGTATCAGATCCCGTTAACACATAGCGTTACTAGTAGATTGGCATCAACTTGACCGATCCCATCTTCCGAGGCAGATACCACGGCAAAGAGCGACACCCCGACGATCTCGATGCTATTATCGGAAGAGCCCGTGAAGTTGGTTGTACAAAGCTTATAGTGACCGGCTCAGACCTTGGCAACTCTCGAGATGCCCTCACCCTTGCCAGAGATTATGGTGAGTCTCACCCCTGTTTATCAATCTGATAACAAGACTAACATCACCCACAGCCGGAACTATCTTCGGGACTGCAGGCATTCATCCCTGTAGCAGCTCCGTCTTCAGTGAAGCGGGTCCTTCTCACGAGTCTGAGCACACAACACCATGTGATCCCGATCCTTCAGCTCCGGTCTCGGAAGAGCACCCCCCTTGCCCAACAAAGACTGGTAAACTCATCAGAGACTTGACTTCTTTGGTGACAGAGGCCCAAGCATCAGGTCAGAAGAGCCTTGTGGCTATGGGTGAGTTTGGGCTTGACTATGATCGACTGCATTACTGCTCGAAGAGCATCCAGCTCCATTCCTTCGCAGCCCAGCTCCAGGTTGCTGCGTCGATATCTCCTCAGCTCCCCTTGTTCCTCCACTCTCGCGCGGCCCACAGTGACTTTGTTCGGCTTCTGAAGGAGGCTTTTGGTGAGAAGCTGGAACAGTTGGAGAAGGGCGGCGTAGTGCATAGTTTCACTGGCACAGCTGAGGAGATGCGCGAGTTGATGGACTTGGGTCTATACATTGGTATCAATGGATGCAGCTTCAAGACTGTAGAGAACTGCGCTGTTGTCAAGGAAGTTCGCCTCGACCGTCTTATGATTGAGACCGATGGACCATGGTGTGAGGTGCGACCAAGCCACGAGGGCTACAAGTATCTGGTCGAGAAGAAAGAGACGCCTAATACCAAGAACCAACAGAATGGGACTGCCGCTAGCCCTGAATCTGCACAAAAACCGCAAAAGCAGTCGAAGAAGAACCAGAAGAAAGAGCACGAGGTCCCAGAACGATACAAGACTGTCAAGAAGGAGAAGTGGGAAGAGGGAGCCATGGTGAAGGGGCGCAATGAGCCCTGCAATATCGAGCGTGTCGCCAAGATCATCGCAGGTATCAAGGGAGTTAGTATCGAGGAAGTTTGTGAAGCTGCATGGAAGAACACAGTGACAGTTTTCGGACTTCAAGAGAGCTAAGAATTGGCTGATCAGTCATGCTGTCATGGGGGTATCAAATAGAGAAGAAAGACATAGACCATGCGCCGTTATAGATCCAACATTTGTTTCACATCCCTGAGCCCCTGTATCCACGTATTCTTCCATGCCTCACAAGTCCTGTTGTTACTCCCTCTTCTCCTGTCATCCACCCCGGCATCCGCTCTCCATCTATTATGCCAGCCTCTACAAGTTGCCGTACGCCAGCCCATACATGTGTTCCAGAAAATGTAACTTTGATAGTTGGTGTCCATCGATCTGAAGAGAGGGTATCGTCGTTGTCTTCTTCTGCTGTGATATTCGCCTCTCGAATAACGGCTGTGATCTTGCTCTTTCGTCGAGTCTTGCTCCCTGTCGTGGGGTCATCTTCATCCTCTTCTGCATCACCAGTATCTTCACTTGTAGAAGGAAATGGATCCTGTACGACGATGTCAACCTTTTCCACCCCTTTACCATCAGTGACAAAACCCGAATCGCCGAACCGAGCCTTGGCAACCAATTTCGATTTCTTTGCAACTCGTTCAGATTCAGTGAATGACACTCCTCGCTTGAGACTGAGACTTGAGGACGATGATTCTCGAGATAGTGGTGGAGTCGGAATAACGGTATCCAATGGAGATATCTTTGTGGCCTCATTGGAGTAGATGCTCCAGCCACCTCCTGCGGAGTTTGTGCGTCCAGATCCCTTCTTTTCTAGAAGTGCATCCAAGTTCTTGCTCTGAAGGTTTCCTGATTTGAGAGTGTATCGTTCACGTGGGCGTGAGAGAGCCTTGGGTACCCCATCCACGATTAAGCTATGTAAACTCTTAGACTCCCCTGGGCCAGTGTTGCCCGTAGCTTGCGATTTCGTAATGTACAAAGCAGGTGATCCATCGGGAAACGCAATGTACACTGTCCTTGAAGAGTCGAAGTTTGTTGCTGTGCCATTTGGGTCCCGACTTGAAAGAGCAAAGTCCGTGTTGTAGGGTGAATCTATGACGAAAATGCGCAGTAGTAGAACAGGTATGGCTGTAGGTCGGTGAAAGTGATAATGTGCCTTGACATCAGGTAGTACGTGGGTTTGAAGGTTTTGGAGAAACGTTGATGGATGAAACCGAGGTATTATCAAACTTTCTTGGTCAACTCTGAGCACCTGGTCCTCGCCGGCATCTTGAGAAGGCTGTTTAAGAGGCAGAATCTGATAGGCTGACCATTTTTGAGACGCTGGGTTCTGTTCGAAATAGGCCATATCGGCCATGGCTAGTTGATATAATGTCAGGCCGAGTCTCCAATCACCCTCGACAATCCGGCTGACAACATCTTTTTTGGACCCTTTTTGTTGCTGCATATCAAAATACAGTTGTTGTAGTTCGTCAATACTTTGACAGGGAGGATAAAGATCGTCATTTTCTTCATCGTCGTCTTCATCCCTCCTCTCAATGTAAGGAATAGAATTCGGAAGACTCTCATCGTCAAGCCAGTCTAGTGCCAGGGAAATAAGAGACTCTCGTGAGAGTCTATTGAGACTCTTGACAACAGCAGGATTAGATGCATTAACTCGTAATGATGACGGAAGCCTGGCTTTTGTTGGGATAGAGTAACGGGCCATTGTTGTTTGTTTGGTTGTTTGTGTTTACAATAGTAAAGTCACAGCAACCATTTGACATGTTGAACGAGGCATACGTTGAGAAAAACCGCAAGGCTTGTCCTCTTGATTGACGTCTAACTGGGTTGGGTTGATCAATTGACCCTTTAGACAGATTAAGTCGATAAACAATGCTTGAGCGCTTCGACGAAACGCGATATTCGCTTTGGAGTCGCGTCTCAAACCAATCCACCGACCGCACTGAATGCACGGACCAGCAACCGTCTCGGAGAGACATCTTGTAAGCCGATCACGTGCTCTATCATGTGAAATACAAACACTATAACCTGAACTGCGGATTCGAGTATTCGCAGCGTATCTGGATACGTGAGCCACTCAATGTGCCTGAACAGCTTCAAAGTGCATTTGCCGCTTTTCTTTGGGATATGTAGAATGCTCTCTTTCATAAGAAATTGAAACCAACGCATCGGCTCTACTCCGTAACAATGGGTCGACTTGGACATGATCGTGGGCCGACCCGGAGAAGTAGTTGATTGGTTCAGAGTTTCCTGTGTCTTATGGCTTCTTGTCAGAACTACCTAGATAACCGCGGTTCCACTACCAAGGGGTTGGCGTTCACAGGTTTGGTTCTGATGAGGGGCTGACTACAGGGTCCAGTTAGCCCTGATGGATTTTACCGTCGAATGTCATCGCTCATCTTGACCTCGATGTAATGGGGCAAATTATTGAAGACACCCGCGGGCCGCGCTGGGAATTGATTTTCTGTGTCTGCTCAGAACTCTCTCTGGATTGGCTTCACAAATGCCCCCACGTAGTCGAGTGGCAGGGGCTATGACGTTTCGACAGGTCCTGCAGATCTGTCCGGCAGATTTTTCAAGACGGGCTAAGGATTGAAGGAACAAACGCATCAAGGATCGTGCAGTGTAATACAAGTGATGCCTCGAAAGGAACGCCAACTCCGAGGTGTGACGGAGGGTAATAAGCCCGTCGTAGGCCTATCTCGAGAGCCTCAATAATATGTGTCATAATTTTCTTCTAGTGACCTGGGGCCGCAGACAAGCGAGTCGTTATTCAAACCGGGGACACTTTCTTTTTGGAGATTGAATTCATTGAATTTCCACAAGAGATCCATTTCATTCCTGGGGGCCCAATTTTAACGGGGAGTTCGGGAAATGTCCGGATCCTGAGATTCAGCGTCGGCTCAACTCAAGGAATCGCACCGACCAACAAGAAGCTAACCAAGAGGTTTACGGTTGATCATGATTGACTTCGCCCACGCGCAAGCAAGGGATGACCTCCACTCGGTTCCAGTTTGCAGCCGCAAAAGCGCACGAGGGACCCTTGAGGCTGGATCATATGCAACCCAACAAATAAAGACGAGAACCTGTCAGCTTGCCCGGGACTATCACAACGCATGAGCGTGATGAAGACCGTTAACCATGTATGCAAGTGGGGGCTAGCTCAGAAATCTGTACAGAACAGTGCTGTTGCTTTTCTTCTAATCTTTGTTGGAATGCTCAGTCTTGAACAGAAGATGTCTTTCCAGTAACTTGAGCTTCCTCTCATTCCGAGGCTCAACTGCCGAATTTTAAAATGAAACGTCCTTTATGCGTGAAATTCGTTCACCGATTATTCGGCTCAGCGTAGGAACCTAGAGTTAGCGAAAACCAAAACAACAGACTTGTAACGATACGGTTAGTTGAGTTATTCGCTGAGCCAAAGAGCCGAACGAACTCCCCGAACCTGTCCGGAATCGCCACCTGCAGAGCAGCAGAAACGGTTCGGTGGCTTGGCTGATCGTATTTCCACGTTCCATGGCGCTTTACTAGAGTAATTTTGCTGTTGTGTCGGGTGAAGCTCCCTGTCGGCTGTGACACCAACGCCAAAGATGCACGAGTGGAGTACTCCATCTCTTTGTCCCAGTTCATCCCTTTTGAGGTAAAGGAGAGCAAGTCAACCCACGCTGGTGTGATAATTTGTGAAATAATCACTCATTGGGATTGAGAGATTGGTCTTTAGACAAGGAAGCCTCACATTCCGAAGCGGAGAAGGGACCGCAAGGAATAAGGACAACCCACGTTTTCAGATGAAAGCGAGAAAATCTGCAGATGAATGACAGGGGGCGGGGAGTTGAATTTCCACCATGGCTGATGTTTTGTGCCCAACTGGGTAGAGTAAAATTATACACGGTTCACACAAAGAATATTGCAAAGTGCAGTGCTTGAAGTAATGAGTTGTTTAACAGTTCATCAACTTCAGCATACATTCGTATTAATTCCTTATATTCTCCAAAGAAATTCCGTATTACTTACATCACAATTAACAGCCTGAACTGTCGTCGCTTGAGGTAGCCGTCCCCCTGTTACACTTGAGGGCTGGTGTAACTCTCTGGTTGGTGGTTGATGTGGGGGGTGAGAGGGGAAATCCATGACGGCTGGAACCATCATCTGCGTGATTGTTAAGCAAGCCGACGGTCTGCAGGTAATACTTGCTCGGGGAATGTTGGTAATCAGATTCTACACTATGAGCCTACGGTCATGAATACCAGTTGAGGGCCTATTGAGTTGCAAAAAAGGTAATGAATTGAGGTTCTGAATAGAGTTTTTACAGTAAATCAGACGGCAATAACAAAGAATAGGTCGCAACCAATATAAATCATCCTGAGGTGAGTATTGCGACATTCAAAGACTGTTGTGCTATTCGCCGAAGAGACCCATGTTCTAGGCTCTCTTCAATCTCATCACCAAAAAGGCTGGTTCCCATCCATAACATCCCACTAAACCTCTAGGGGATGCCACACACTATCCCACGAATTGTCCAGTGACTGCCCTCAGCTCACTACCCACTCTGTAGTGGCTTCGGCGGCAATCGGCCTCAACTCGCAAGCATCCACTTTGAGAAAACCGACTTAACTGCCTATTCTTTCTTCCTCCACTTCCTCCCCTCAAATTCCCCCAGTATCAACCTCGGAATACATTCGCTGTTAATTTCGATACTGGATTTTGACGACAACACCACCGACGACCGCTCAACTACATCACCGACTTGGACAGCCATCGACTTGTGATTGTGCTGTGACCGTCTTTATTGAGTCACCACGGCCTCTGCAAATTTGTCCATACAAAACCCCGCTCATTCTCGCTGAGCCGCTTTCGGAACTGGTACCGAACAAAGCGTTGACCACCGATTGAAGGGACGACGAGGAATTCATATTGTTATTGGGGAAAAGATTGAAAGGAAGAGTTATTGACCTCGATTAAATCACCGAAATGTCAAACTTCAACGGTCGTCGCGGCCCCAATGTGTCGCAGTATCTTCGAGACCTCAACGCCATCAATCGTCAGGAGACTGCCCACGAGGAGCCTTTCAACATGGAGGAGGATCTCGCTCTTTTCACCAACACTCAGTTCTTCGACTTCGAGACTGGTCAGAACACCGACTATCAGGCTCAACCTCTGAAGGTTGATGTTGAGGCTCCTCAAAGTACCTCGCCTTCTGATGGAATGACCCCGGCTCCCTCAGTTGTTGGCGATATCAACCCCAGCAGCTTTGATTTCATCCAGGGTGAGTTTTGCTATCTCTGCAGTATGGCATTTGTTTCCCTATGGCCGCGCCAGGTTGAAAAGAACAATCGGAAGCATGGGAAATGAGACAAAGATCGAGTCAAGACGGCAGCATTGGTTTCGTCACAAGGCAGAGATTTTGTTCACAAATTTCTACCTGCAAAGATGCCACAGATGAGCTGATATCCGTCTTGCTTCATTTTTGTTGTCGCTCATGTTTTTTCCCCCTTCTCTCCTCCAGACGTATGGCCACTGTCCAAGCGGATAGTCAAAATCCTGGCCTCATACACCCTGACCCTGAAATCGGCAATGAACAGCGTCTCTACTGCTTTACTGGCCATTAACCTTACTACCCCCACCTTCCGTTGAGAGCCCTGCTCCCGATGTGCATCACGCCCTTCTGTCATTGGGGACAAGTTGTCCCCCGACGCAAGTCTACTTGGGTGTGGCCCGCCTGGGATCCCCAGCTCGATATCAGTGGCTGGATGACGGTGGTGTCTATGGTGCAATATCTCGTGATTTGCCGGCACTGATCACGACATCGACCTACACCCCTGCACCTCACAACCACTTCCCAAGTTGGGAAAGCCTGCTTCCCCAGGCCTCAAGGGCCTATGCAAGACTATCTGTTACTCTTCAACTCTCAATGTCTACTATCTTCTTCTCGTCTTCGTCATGATACTTGACTCTTCTCGACATCAACTGACCACATTATGATGGCAGGCGATTTTAGCTTCCCCGACTTTACCAGCACCTACCCGTCTACTCCTTTGAACGGCTTCACGGATGGTGCTCAGAACTTCCCATCCATGCAGCCTAACGCCCCCGCGGGCTATCAGTCCGTCCAACAACAGCAACAAGCCCCCCATTACGGTCAGCAAGCTACTCCTCAGCCTTCGACCGAGAAGCGCGGCTCTGAAAGTGGCCCTGGTGCCGGCCGCGGAAGCCTCAACTTTGAGGAAGCCTCCCGTCATGCTGCCGAAGAGGACAAGCGAAGACGCAACACTGCTGCTAGTGCCCGCTTCCGCATCAAGAAGAAGCAGCGTGAGCAAGCCCTTGAGAAGTCCGCCAAGGAGATGTCCGAGAAGGTCTCCGTCCTGGAGAGCAAAGTCCAACAGCTCGAGATGGAGAACAAGTGGCTCAAGAACCTCCTTGTTGAAAAGAACGAAGGCAATGACGAGATTGTCACATTATGGAAGGAATTTGCCGCGTCCAAGTCTACCGACAAGTCCGAGTCAAAAGCTAAGTCCTCCGTCAAGGAGGAGACGAGGTGATCCGGCTTATAGCGTTGGGGAAGACAATACGGTAACGAAGACGGGCGGCGTTCTGGCTCGGAGCATTTGGGGAAGGAAATGTGGCGTTTAATTCTGATCTTTTCAACAACGTCTGGGATACATGGTGCATGATGATGGGGCACTGAGGCTAGCCATCAAGGCTGCCTGGTATGGTGCACAACCGAAAATATCGCGAGGTTTCGTGAGGTGACGTTCAGTGGATGACGATATGATGGATATACATGGTTGTTTGAAGGCAACTGATAGAGACCAGTCCCTGGGTTCGGATGACAGGACAAACTGGGAGGGCTTTTTTGTTTTGCAATGATATCAACGGGTATACGATACATCGTTTCCGTAACTAGTTTCTTTAAGGTTCAACACGTTCAAAAAGTCTATTCTGTGTCTGAGATCAGTCGTAGTGGCATCCACTGTATCTAATTTCCAGTATCCTCATCGCATTATCCGAACATCCGAGGGCCTCTGTCATTCCTCGTAGTATTAAATCACCCTCATTTCTCAGCGTTGGTGTCTGACTTTTGCTCGTTCTCCGCTTTCTTAGCCTTGAGAACATCCATCCTCTCCTTATTCCTCTTTCCCAGCAATCTCAACGTCTGCGCCCTCTCATGCTCAGTCATACCCGCCCAGTTTCCAATCCTACCCATAGTTCCATCTGTGTTTACAACGAGCGGGCCCATAGCGTCGAGCTTAACAGACTCGCCCACACGAAGAGACGTCACGCCATCGCCCTGGTCTGCGGCGGCGTCTTCTGGTGCTGGAAGAGGAAGTGGTGTCTTGTTTGTGTCCTTAGCTTCACTGGACCCTGTCTGCGCCTGATGACCGTTGCTGGACATTGTGCTGGAGAATCGAGGTGCAAATGTAGTGTTGTATAGATGAGTGATTGTAAGGCCTGGGAGCCGCTTGAGCATAATGTGGTCGAGTGATTATGGCTTCACTCGTTGAGTGAGAGTGTTTTATGAATGAGTGTATCAAAGCACGGAACTTTCACTTTATGGTGCGTCTTGTTTGAATTGACAGACTTGGTGAGTCTAAATGATTCTGGGGTTTTCTATTGATGGATTATACTGAGAAGTTGAAGGTCGATGTGACAGCGTCAGGGATTTAAGTTAGGCGGAGGAAAGAAAAAAATGGAAGCCGATGGAGTAGGCCAGCCACTAAGAATCCCTTCGCCAATTCTAGAACTAGCCGTTCCATATTCCAGCACTCAAACACCAGAATATATTGAGATTCATGGCATAATTATCATAAGATGTCTAAAAACATCTTATCATAGTAGTTTGTCGAAGTTCGCCTTTGTTAGGAGAAGCATTACAGTTGTTCTTATTGGTGAACTACCAGAACACTACAAACTGCACAGTTACAGTGGGGGCCTCGACCTCACATCAAGAATTGTCCACAGCGAGTATCGTCCTTTCGGCCATTTTTGCTTGTTTTATGAAGAGATCGGGACTTTTGAGCGAGATGAGCGGGTAGATCTACGCCTCAGTGCCATGTCGCCATCACCTTAACTTCTGATAGGATCATCACCTTCGAATGGCTAATTCAGGGTCTCATCCGAGCGGGAGCAGGGGCGATGGCGATATGAGCTGGATGAGGGGCTTGAGGGCGGGATAAGGCGTGATAGATGCATCTGCATAGATGCGGCGGTCTAGAGTTCATGTGTGTCGTCCTTATACTAAGCGTGGGGTAACTTGCCAAAAGGGTGTGACTGATTGAGAGTATTTAGTCAGACCATGATCAAGTGACAGAGGACTAATTGTGGTTTTCAAGTAATATCAAAGAATCCGAGACGAGGACGATTCATTAGGAAAATAACGATGGATACGACTATCTGAGACGATCTAGCAGGCCCCTCCATCTATAACAGGATGAGCTCTTTCAATACTAATTCTCGTGTAACCTCAGCTTAACTTGTTGTTAAACTGCATGCATTTGCCATGCATAACAGTTGTGACAACATGTCTTCTGTCTCTGTGAGATAATACTCTGAGGTGTCTCAAAATTGTCAAAGCACAAAGCTCCTCAACAACCCGGCTCAGGCAATAAAATAACACATAACTCATGTGGTTGAGCCAAACTTTCAAGCAAGCATAGGTCTTGGTTGTTTTAGGAGACGGCTTAGTTGAGCTTTCGGTGCCTGCAGCGTGTTAGCTCTATAAACCACTAAGACGAGATATTGGTTGCACTGGAACTCACTTCTGAACAACACGTTCAATGGCGTCCATTCCCATCTTGAGAACATCCATGCGGGGACCGTAAGAAAGTCGCACGAAGTGATGGCAAGGGGAGTCGAATAGATCACGACGGCGCGAAGGGTTAAGATCGAAGAAGATACCAGGCACCACAATGACCTTCTCTTCAAGACAAGCCTGGAAGAAGTTGAGACCATCTGAGATGGACTCGGGAAGACCCTCAAGGTTGAGCCAGCTGATGATCGTTTAGTCTCATTCGAATGAATCTTGGGTAGGTGAAGACTTACAGGTAGAAGGTCGAGTCAGGGACATACTTGATGATGAAACCCATCTCACGGAGACGTCGAACGACGAAGTCACGCTTGTCCTAAGAAATAGTTAGTCTCTCATATCTCGTTTGACATAATCCGTGTGACCTACTCTGAAGTGAGACTGAAGGTGAATCATCTCATTCTTGACCACACTGGGCTCAAGCATGGGAATAGCAGCTTCCTGGAAAGGATGGCAGGCACCACCGTCGAGGTAAGAACCGCATGAACCGATGCTATGAGTAAGGTATGTCAGTCATCTATGGCAGAAAAGGGGTACCAACAAAAAAGACTCAAAAAGTTCGGAGATAATTCAAGATAAAACGTACGCATTGATATATTCTAGAAGGACAGAATTAGTGTCTTTTCTTGGTGTTTAGATTGTTTGGTGTGCTTACCCTTGGGTCCTAGGATCCAAGCAATTCTCCAACCGGGCAGACGAAAGCGCTTGGTGAGACCATCAATGATCAGAACATCATCTTCGTCCACGTCATCCACGTTCTCTGCCGCTGATATTGTCGAGCCATCGCAATTAGATGTGTAATTATATCCCGAGTAGAACTCGTCGCTGATGAATGTGGCTCTGTCTCGGCAAATGTCCTGGATCTCCGCAAGCTCCGGGTTGGCGATAACACGACCAGTGGGGTTGCGAGGGTTTGAGGTAAGAATGACAGAGGTACCGCGAGCAATTTCCTCGGCAATCTTGTCAGGGTGAATGTGGTAGCCGTCCTCTTCAGCCAGAGGGACGGGAATGGCGGCAAACTGTGAGATTTCGTCAGCACCCCACCACCAAGCATAGATGTTTCGCTAGAGTAAAACGCACGTTCTTGAAAAGACTCAACATCTCATTGTAAGCCGTGTAGTCGGGCAAGAAGAAAGACAGGTATGAGTTGCCGAGAACGGCGGCGATACGGATGAGACCGGCGCGACCACCAGGGACGATAGCGACGTTTTCCCAAGTATACTGACTCTCCTTTCCCTGACGATGAGCCTCGTTGTACAGTTTAGCAACAGCCTCTCTCAAGGGCTTGATACCAGCGGTCGGGCCGTACTCTCGACCAGCCATCGAGATGTTAATGGTTTCGGGTCTGGGAAAGCAGCCTTCGATATCGTCCTCAACTTCAGGAGCACCCTGGCCAAGATTGGCCCATGCATCAGGGTTCTCGAGATAGCCATACTCGGAAGCTCGCTCTGTACACCAGATAACACCGGTTGATGATCGGCTAGCATCGAGACCAGCGTGGGGCATATGACCTTCATGGGCACTTCGGAACTGACGATGAACCTTGGATTGGAATTCTATCAAGATGTTGAATTAGTATAATGTGATTGGGTACTGTTATTTTGATACAATATCTCTACCATGTTGGAGAGTTGGATTATGACGTTGTGGGGCAGAGCTGCAGCTGCAGCCAAGCTCCTGTGTAGCTCATGTAAGGCGGAGTTGGAGGGGTTCAGTTCATGGAGGGGCAGAATGACAGGGATTACTAGGAACAGAGAGGGGAAAGTAACGCGCCAGTGGCGCCGGTAGTGAGAGTGAAAAGGCGGGACGGTGAGGGGAGATAAGAAAACGGTGAGGAGAGTAGATGAGGTTTCGGTGTTCTTTGATGGTTGCAAATAGCTCATGGAGCTAGGCAATATGGTACTGGAGAGCTCGAAAGTATAATCTTCAGGCTGAAGACATACAAAGCCCTCCTGGGAGTGCAGTTGGGCGAGAAACGCCACATACAAAGGTGAGACAAAAGGCTTACCGTTCATCGAAGGCTCGGTCGTACTGAAACGACGAGTAAGGGTCTTGGGGGCGCCAGTATGGCGGTTGATAGAGAATTTGCGTCCACTGAAAGACATGATGGCGATGTGAGAAGAGGGATAAAGAGAAGGAACTTGAAAAAAAAAAGGTTGGAGTGGTATTTGATGAGGTAGTCGAGGTGGTGATTCCTAGTAGCACTAGGTTAGGTAATGGGAAGCTGGCAATACGGCTCTAGTGAGGCCCAGTCATGCAAGTCACAACAGTTGCGACAGCCGGATCAAGATGTCGGCGGGGGGAAGAGATGATCTATCTCAAGAAGAGAAGAAAGAAGGGAGAGGGAGGAGGAAATTTCAGTGTGGATGTTTACGGGGGATTGGATATAAGTGCAAAAAAACCAGTAATGGCCTTGGTCACTTAAAGCACAGAAAAATTCGGGGGTGGGACCTTTTAGGTTGCCTCTCAAAGTACTGTACCACAGTAGGAACAAAAGCAGAAGAAAAGGGAAAAAAGAGGCCATTCAGCGTCTAGCAACTGTAAACAGTGCCTGGTCAGTTGGTCTGTGAGGCCCCAGGAGCCAGGTGAGCATTGACCTGTGCTGCAAGGTGAAGGAGGTGGTGAAGAACAGAGCTGCAATTGGATTGGATTGGGCTGAACTGTATGCATCATGCATCACCCGTAACGGAAAACGGCATCTCTAGAGTCAATTCTCTGGCTGCGTAATTATCGTGTTGCGTGTTGAGGTAACCAGAATTCGCGCCAAGATCGAACATGATCGCCAAACAGCTCACACCGAGTGTCCAAAGCAGGACGCATAATCTCTCAAGCATGCCACTATTCGCAGCTTTGACGTTCCATTACAGCGTCAATCCTGGGGTAGATGGCCCCCCTTTTCGCAGCCTGATACGACATGCCATGTCGTTTGAAAGTCGAGACGCTTCTCTGACAGATGTGCACGTTGCCAGTCCTGTCCAATCATTTGAGTTTTGCCCTACTTTTCCAAGTTTTCTCTTTATCATTTGGCCCCCGCGCAGTTATTTGAAGCTCACCTCAGTGACAAGCAAAGTGACGTACTGCTACTGTCCATAAATGCTAGCTCAAGGCTTAGGTGGGGGTCATATTGAGGTGAGTAAGGAATTCACTTCAGTATAACCTACTCAGAATAATAAGTTAATATGTTATTGTTCCTTCGTTTACATTCTTTTCCCTCATATCCTGCCCAATCTCAACCTGACTGGGACGTTTAAGTCCGGTCAAGACCCGCATACATTGGCATTGTGACGATCTCAGAGGGTCTAACCTCGATATCGTTACCTAAAACCCCAGTTGGTCTCTTCCCTTACCCACAGTGTCTCCGACCCCAGGACAGCGAGTCAAGCTCAGCACCAACTGGTCTTGGACTGCCGGCCCGGCCCCCTAGCTTCAACTCCAACTTCGAAGATCAACTCCAACGCAGTCAAAACCTCAGGGCTGATGTCCTCGTCCATGTGAAATGTCGCGCATCAGATTAAAGGGGAAGCTCGGTGAGAACCCGAGCCAGAAACACTCTAGAAGCTCGCTAGAACATCCAGAAAAAGATACCTTGTCCTGATAGAGCACAAGGAAGCAGTCCGGTTGGTCCCGATCTCGCGGGTCCGTGAGCCTTGAGAGACCACTTACAACTTGTCGAATCATGAGACAGACACGTTACCAAGACATTGTGTGGAACGTTTTCGATACCGACGAGGGTTAGTATCTCCATGCTCACCGTGCTCACCTAGACTGCGCCGCGGAAGGGGACGGCCTCGCCGTATAACGGCGATACGCACCGAGATTGTTTTGATTATTCGCGCAAACACATTAAACTGACAGGTATCATAGTCGGGAGTAACTAAGCCACGTAGCAACATTTCTCCAGTGATACCTGAACTGAGAGAGCTAACGATACCCAGGTCTTGGCAAGAACTCTTCAAATTTAGTGAAGCTCTAGGGTTTTCAATAATGCTCATCTGTGTTGACAAACAGTTCCTTTCGTTGACAATTATCCTAACAAACACAAGCCAAAGCAATAGGACAAGCAAAAAAGGAAGATGGCATCTAGGATTTTCTGTTTCGGTTTGTCTTGATCCACCCTATACTCATTCCTGCCAAGTTTCCTGATGTTTGATCCGCATAAACTCAAACAGCCTAATCATTGAGCTTGACTTTTAGATGTTCTGGTGAGCGATAGATCTTCAACAGGAATATCATAATAGAGACCTCACATTATCATAAGTACCTTATCTATAAGACTCCCTACCTTAAGTACCTAGGTATACATACTTACCTTCACTGGCCATCACTGCGAGTTGGAAACAAACCCCTTACATAACATTCTCAGCCAGAGACACACTGCTGGATAGAAGCGGAGCCACTCGGTTTTCAAGGTGTGCAGCAACACAACTCCAACCTCAAAAGAAATTTCTTCAACATAGTTATACACACATATATTACTCTCAGACCAGAAATATTCTTATTGGAGAAAACACACCACTATTAGGTTTGAGATGACAATCAAAACCACCTTTCCGCTCTGTCAGAATACTTCATTTGAACAGGACGTGCCCGGTACAGGCGCGCTCGTCACCACGAGATGCACAGTAGGTCATATGAAACGCACAATAATTAGTTCACACTGACAAACATCAGGAAACACCGCGAACGTACGGCTGCGACGATCGCCGTGAGCTTCAATAAGAATCACCTGGTCGTGCCACGAAGGCTTGACGAATGGATGAGGAACCGGATCAATGGAGCACGAGTGCGATTGGAAAGAGGCTGGCCTAGACTCTGAAAAGAGCGAGGTCACCGACCGACTCAACAAACAAGGTATCTATCTGCCCGAAAAGATCACGCCTTTATCATTGATCGATTGCTAAACTCAAGCTACCAGCTAAACAAGATTGGTTTGGCGTTCGTGAGCGCCTATCCTGCATATGAGCCCACCTCAACCGAGGCTGACAAGATCGACAAAGCAAGAGAGCGTCTGGACAGAAGTTCTCAAGACCCCGAAGTCCGAGAGGGCTCGATTCAGCGTTGCGACTATCCTACCAACCATGGCTGAAGACACGGGTCTGGAGGGAATGACGAGACCGGGCATGGACCACGAGCGCCACTTCCTTCTACCGCTTTATCAGAGAATTTAACCAGCCAAGCTGCGTCTGATGGTGATGGTGAGTGAACTGTTACTCAAGTCGAGGAAAGCTACGTCGGCAGGGTATGAGCCCAACCAACCAGTGATTGCTGCATACAATCACGGGGACATGCTCGACAGCAACGACGAGCCTCACCAAGTGCCTGTCCATGGCACCTATTTTAACAATGTCTGGACACAAGGCCATCGTGGGTCAAAGGTGACAAATGGGGACATGAGGATTGTCCGAAAATATGTGCGCGCTATCCGTTTCTTTATCCCCCGAGACGGAGCCAAACATATGCCAGAGCGTTTGCCGGTTGAGACCCCCGACCCAGAGAGCGCAACACCTGCAGTTTATGTGGGTATCTCGGGGGTCGTGATACAGCCTGTGTTTACGCGGGACAAGGCCAAGGTCAATAAGGTCTCATTCGCAGACAACACAGAAAGCTTCGATCTGAGGGGCTGAGCCTTCCAACGTGGTGGCGGGGATCAACACAATCTTCCATGAAGGTTTCACTGTGCCGGGAAACATCTCGCGGCTCAAACGATTTCTGAAGGACAAGGCAACAGTCTTCGAGGAGCAACCGGCGCCAATGGAAAGACTCGTGCGGCAAAACAACTGAGTCCCTCAGTATCTTTCCATCGAACCTGTGCAAAACCGCAAAGCCGGTGACGATGCCGGACATCAGCCATCTCATCGTATCCCTAACAGAGGAGAGCTGGAAAATATACACATTGGATGTATCTTGCCGCGCACTTGGGATGGTTGACCTACCTAAGGAGCTAATCGACAGGCTCAACATCTTCCTGGCAACTCATCCTCTGGACTCGATACCAACAAATCTGGCAGTTCACGTTGTCTGCCTATGCTTCAGGACTAAGAACTCTCCTAAGGCGGAGGATTCTATTTCAGATGGAAACAGACCAATGCCAGCAGTTGACCTGGAGTTTCCCGGCATGCTATTCCCGCGATAGTTTGACAACAAATGCTCGATTTACCCGAGTTCTTTTCTCAGTGCCACAAGAGTTACATACAGAGTATCTATCACCATGCACCTACCAAGCATTATGATTGACTTTGAAATACTCCGGGCATTATTGTCGCATTCACTGGAGATGCCAAGGCGATTAGGGCTGAAATAGATGGGAGGCATCGAGGCGTAGGTGCCCTTCGACCAACCTTCGTTCTCACCTCGAAACGAGGAACAAGATGAGAGTGGAGTTGGCATGCCGACTGGGAAAAAAGCTCGAGGACTTGGTGATTGACAGAGACCGAATGGCCTTCAAGTGGGATGGCATGATCCACGAGGTCATGAATGCAATGGCTGAGGGGAGTCTGCGAAACATGGGCGATATAGAACCGCTCACGACTAACGGCGCCACTACACAGGAAGCCACTGCCGACCCCTGGGAGCCTCCCGTATCATCCCATGAGCCTGTCGACGTCCAAGAATTAGAAACCCTGGACCCGCACCGATCGCGTCAATACCACGACGCCATCACAGAGCTCACCGTCTGGGCGGTCGACTGGGAACCCCAGGTCGACACCCTCGATGCGAAGAGGCCAATCAAGGCTGAGTTTTGTCCATGGTCGAAACCCTGTGGCACGACTTTGGCAAGGAAGTGACAGATGGCGCCCGTCTTTCAAGACTCAATTCTAGTGAGATTGACGAGACGACAAAGTTCCGGCTCATTTCAAGATTTCTCACTGTCTTGCACGCTTGGCGGGCGTGATATCCGCCGATGAAGAGGGTGAAATCGACCTGGTTCAAGCCTGACTCAAACTACCACCATGATAGGACATGAAATTAGAAGAGAAATCATAAACTTTAGGCCTTCCTTGTCTAATCTTAGGATATTTAGCTAAAACTTTTATGATTTTAGGATAAGCTTAGGCCTAATTTTAGCAAAGATTATTCCCATTCTTCACCCTTTCAGCGCGGAGTTGTGTGATGATTTGCATGAATGTCCTCGACAACTTATCAGGAATGTTCTCCAAGGCAGTGAATAAGAAAGTCTCGTAAATTTGTGAGAGTGTAATCAGAAAGCCGGTGTTTGTTTCCTGCCGAGGGGATTCTTGTGCAGTGCCATGTTAGAGGCACCCTGACGAGCAGTCAGAAATTCTTCTCTGCTTGGCGACGAAAACAAGATTATCAATGTAGAATTCTCAAGAGGTCAGTTGTTTTCATGAGAAGAATACAAGCTGCCGCGAAGTCGACTGAAAGAGCATCTTAGTTGATTTACCGCATTGTTCGTTGGCGCATTGGTGAGCATGTGCCATGGAATGAGACAACATGGACAAAGGGTTTTGATCAAGACTCAATCTGAAATAATAGAGACTCCTGATCTATCCCAAGTCTGAAAGTCTAGTGCTAGATGCTTGTATGGTCGATACTTGGCTGGGCTTGATTAGGCTGAGTTGCCACGATCTAGATTGATGTATGTCATCATTAGACCCTTGCAAAATATTGGAATGGATCTTGTGATATCTTGAGGCCCGTCGCTACCAGACCAGAGATTCCCCAACATGTCTGACATACAAAAGTTAGGGACAACATCCTCTTGGACTATGGATTGGTAATAGTCTCCTTTCGAACTCAGTCTCGTAGCTATAGCCCCAAGTTGACCGAGACGATCACGGATTTCTCTTTTTAAAATAGATGACAAAACATAAAAATTTCAGTTGTTTCACAAGAAATTTACTTCTTTCTGTAGGTTCTTGACTGAGGTTGCGCGAAGGGCCAGCTTTTGAAGGTCCGCATACATCATTTTCTGGTGGCAGGAACCGGGAGATGCGGGAAGTTGTTCGGGACTCAGGAGAAACTCAGGAGACTTGCAGGTTCATTACTAAGTTTCCTGAGAGCGCTTGTATAAGTCTAGGCATTCCAGAGAGAACATGGTCTAATACATCTGTGGTCATCTTTGATAACAAAGCGTTGGGCAGTCGCTTATCGCCATGGCTTGATCATATATCTTGAAAGGATCAGCATTGATGACACTGGAATATCAATAGACTTATTCATCATATTCGTGGCACATTTGAGGATATAGCCTGTGTTGAAGGTTGAGGGGAAGCGATCACAGAAAAGAAACATATTATTTCAGGAGACCAAATTTTGGATTTCCTTTAGATCAACATAAGGTAGGTACCAAACAATAGGTAAGGTAGAAGGTGATTCTGCAAGAGGTCCTTCAGACCTTACCTTAACTACTAAGGAACTAAGGTAGATACCTAATCCAGGAATGGAATGAACGGCCTTACGAGGATGTGGACAGTCAGGCAGGAGGCAACAGTGACCTGCACTTTTCAGAAATCATCTCACTCAAAGGGAAGATGCTCAAGCTCTCATACCTTACTTCGGTTGCACCGCTCACAACTTTCTATTTTCACTTCTACACATTTGATCTTCTCATTTTGAGAAGCTTGACTGAAAAGAACCATCCCCATCTTCAATAATTCCTAGCTCCTTCAGTGGCATCGCCAGCCGTCCCTTGAAACGCACAGAAAGATATCCCCCAGCACAAGAGACTCGATTGTGTTTTCGTCCGAAAAGAACCCTGTGAGTGGCTCTCCAATATTTGGAGAACATTTCAAAAACAATACCAGCAAACTAAGAAGCGTCCTGCTTCAGAAGACTGAACAGAACTCGACCCAAAACGACCACGACCACTGGTAGAATTACATCTCCAGCATAGTCAACTTAGACTCTCGAACCTTTGATGAGAAACACAATGAATCATTTTGAAACAAATTTGAAAAGGGTCAGGGTCAGGCTCAGAGGCCCTCAGTCGCTTACAACAGCTGAAATAGACCTGATCGCCCAATACCCTGAGTGGCTCAGCACACTGGACCAACGCGAGCTACTAGCCTTGTCTGAGTCCCGCGCTCTTCGACTTCTCGAGCAAGACTCGAGCGACTATCAAGTTTACCCCGATCAGTATGCACAGATAGATCACTATCTCACCAGAAATGGAGATTTACAACGAATGATAGACGCTTCTAGGATGATGCAGCGTCCTTGGGCTCGGCAGAAGGTAGAAGATGAAGAGGCTGGACTAGTCGCCCGTACTGAGGAAGACAGCCCCCGTACATAGACTGAAGACCTAGCTACGTTTGCAAGAGGCTGTCTCAAAGCCCTCAGCGGCGAAGCCGTCGACGTTGATGATGACATGGTCGGATCACGTTCCGGAACTGAGCACGAAGAAGACACTTGCATGAGTCCTGATCTTCCGGAGGTCATAACCTTGTCGCCTGAGTTCGTGAGACATATGCGAGATCAAATCCGAGATCTTCCTTGCCGAGCAGTCGACTGTGATCGACTTCTGGAAATATTGAAAGAAGGGGCACCAGCGAAGGAGGGTGTTTTATTTGCCATCAGAGCCATGATGTGTGGTTTGGTAAATGAGCTTATCGATGCCAGGACAGTGTTGGAAAATCGCATTCATGGTATCACTTCTGAGAAACGAGCAATTGTCATGCTTCAAGCACCAACACATCTGGCCCGGATGGTTGGTGTTCTGGATATCGAGAAAGATGGGAAGATCGATTCATATGCAGAATGGAAAAGTCTGGAGAAAGGTTTCCCTACCAGATACAAATACTTGTGGGACGATATCGACTACAGGTGGCCGATTCTCGCTGATGCACGGGCTTGGAACGTCGTCAGTCGAAACCTTTATAACATCTACCTATCCGACGCATGCACAAATCAAATTGAACTCCTTCTCAAATTCTCGGTTGATTTGCATACCACCCGGTTTGATCATCATCCAAATGGCCGTCCCCTCTTCTGAGTAGGGTTGGAAGCCGGCCTCCCAGAATCGAAACTTTTCAACGGTCCAACGTTTACCAAGGTCTACTTCCCAGTCCCAGTCAAGTTGGGGATGTATTCCCGCGTTATTTATTCATCTAATACTGTCCAGTTGTTCTTAAGGCTTAGAACTATGGCATACTCCGACAAATTGATCAATGTGGAACAAGTACAAGAGTTTTCAGCTATTAAAGAGGTTAGGACTTGGCACTTCATGGAAGACGTAATGTTAATAGTGATGGTAAATTCTTTTGATAATATAACAGTTTTCATTAGAATGAACCTGAAACAAAGAATATGAGATAACATGATGACAACGGTATAGAATTGATAGAACCGGTCTTGTTACAAGATGCTTCCGAATAACCTAGAACTCTCAGCCTAAACCGTCAGAGCCTGACTTTCCATATACATTAAAGGCCCAGCTTACTATCGAATAGCCAAACGGTGACAGAAGGTTCGAGCCAGAGCGTTTCGGATGTTGATCTCATAGCTTGGGTCGATAGAGGGGGTCGCATTGCGTTCCCCAATCCGGGATAAAGAGTGGAGTTGTTCTTGAGTTGTTGTCGAACCTATGTAACTTCTTCTAGAACACGCTGGTTGAGGAATGCATCTAACACCCACTGTCTAATATACATATCGACTCTTTTCTTCTCATGAAGCTCAGGGGATGTTTGTTGTCTGGCGGCATGGAATGTATGCGGTTGTGTGAGGTGATCTGATGTAAAGTCGACAAATTGCTGTTGTATAAGATCAGCAAAATGCCTGACTCCATGCAGTCGCCATTAGATGATTTATCCTTCGAGAACGTTGCGAGCGACCATCTCGATGTTCTATTCAAGTTTGTGAGCCTCTATGATAGCTTTACACCATACTGGATAGACGAGAAATTTCGATGCTTGACGTTCCTTAGTGTCAAGGTTCATCGAATTGAGTTGTAATATACAGTTCAAGACGCCAAACTCAGACATCTCAATTTAATTATAAAGTACATTTCCTCCATCAAAGAATAGTACGTGTGAAGACGGTGAAACCCCAGGCTACTATAGTGAATACGCTAGCAATAACAGGAGTGATGGAATCTTGCATGAAAATTAGATCTTAAAGCCCGTTGAACATGATCTCAGGTTGAGGTGGGTCGATCAAGTCACACCGAGCCACATCACCACAGCCCATGGCCTAAGCTGTAGACTGTGGCTAGCCATATCAGATTCAAGGCTCTGAGGTTGATTGGATGGTCGCATTCCCCCCATGAAAGATTTATGAGTGTAGAGGCGATAGCAAAACCCACGCTTGGTGCGACGGCTTGGATGCCCGTCAACATTCATCCGGGCCGTGAATGGTTACGGACTTTGATAGACCGCATGGAGAATTTGGCAAGTGTTTCAAGGAGGTGCGGATGATTGTCATGAGTTCCTGTGCGACCTGCGCGCCGACGAGCGGCAGCTTGAGAGATGGGACCCGTGAGAAGGGTCTCCAATCCCATGCGCCGGTTATCGACTGTTTGCTTGGACTTGTCAAGATCTATCCTGTTAGACATACGCAGTCGTACATAAACACGAGAACTTACCTATAACATGAACTATCCCGTCGATAGTTATGCTAGCCTCAGCAATGTTCGTGGCACACATGCATTTACGCTGTGTGCTTGTTTGAAAGATTACGTCCTTCTGGCTCTCTGGTAGTTGAGAGTATAGCGGCAACGTTAAGATCGCCTATCTCCTTGAGAAGCAAGGTGCAGGCTTCATCAACCTCCTCAATGGACTGGAAGAAAGCAAGGATATCCCCGTCCCTTTCCTTGTCGTGGATATCCTTGACAATCATCAGAGCCATGTTGAAGACTGCCAGAACAGGTTCCTTTAGGTAACTGATCTAGGTCGGGTGGTTTTTGCCACTTAAAGCAAAGTGGGTTGTCTTCTCGTTGCCGAAATAGCTAACGAACTTTTCTGCGTCCAACGTGACCGACATGACCACCACCTTCAGATCTGAACGTTTAGAAGCTGGTCGCCTTGAGTAACACCAGCAGTATCTACTGACAAGGTGCGCTCGTGAGCCTCATCGGTCATGATGAAGGCCTATTACGATTAGCATTATGCTCTGGAGCAAATAAGTTACGAATTAGGGAACGTACGTAGAGGTTAGATGTTGAGTCGGTCTTGGCCACCTCAGTTAACATGCCGTCTGTCATGTAGCCAAGCTTGGCCTTTATCGGGTGGGCTTTGCGGTCGAAGCGCACAGCGTAGCCAGCCTCCTCTCCAACTGGGACGTCCATCTCGGCGGCGGTACGTCCGGCTATTGAAGTGGCAGTGATCCTACGATGCTGGGTACAGGTAACCTTTCCCCGTTCCTCCCATTCATTAAGCAGGATGAACTGGGGGCTGAGTGGTCTCTTATGAACCTGTCTCTCTAAACAGAACGATCACCTGTTGTGGAGTCAGGTTGGCGCAAGGTACACAGCAATATGGCACTCAAAGAACTTACCTGGTATTGGTGATAGGCGCCTAGGAACTCTTGTCTCCTGGAAGAGATTTGGAGGGCTCGTCGCTGCTTCAGCGGCTCGAAATGCTTCACTGATTGTTTTTTCCAGGGGTCGGAAAGGATGATCCTTCGAATTCTCAATTGAAATGGCCGGGGAGGCCGTTGCCTTGTTTCTTTTGAGGTTTTCCATCACTGAATAGGGGCTGTGTTGTCTTTCATGAGTGTGACTGTCGTTACTGTTAGTTTCTGTGTCTGGCAGACTGGGGAGAATATTATTTCACGGGTACCTTTTGTGTCTTTCATTATAGTTAATATAATCCATAGAGAGTTGCTTTGTCAATAATATAGAGTTTCGAGCTACTTGTTACTGCTGCGAAGCCTAAGGTATGCTCATGAGGTTTGATTATGTCATAGCTTTGGCTGATTTGATCCAGCTCCGCATCCATCTCGTATGTCTCTTCGGGCTTGTCAGCTGGGCTTAGAACTAACTGGTCCACAAGCTCTTGGATCCTGCGTTGGAGGTTATACTCATGCGGTTTGAATGTCTCATAGGCTTGGCTGATTTGATCCAGCTCTACCGCAGTGACAAAGGCCCCTAGGTCCAGTAGACGGCGCATGAGAGACAACGGCAAGGCGCTGTTGTTTGCGGCCTTTACGAGGCTTGGATCCAGAGCGGGTGCTTCACCCCGGTATGGTCGATCGAGGTGATCTCCTTGGCTCGTTCCTCCAACCCTCCCTAAAGGTCGCTGCACTGCCAGTATGTGCGCCCCTCGAGGTTCAGGACCTTCCAGCGGGTTCCAGCGGGTTCCAAGGGAGAAACTCGAACGGCCGATCAGTTGAGGTAGGTCGTCGACTTTAAAGTTGGAGGGTCCAGCCCCAGGCGAGTGCTCATTACCCAAGAATCTGAATTCGTGAGCGGGTTCATTGACCCCGGCGAGGTATGAAGGGATAACTTCCCCTGGGCCATTTTGTCGTCGCCACTCGTTGAGGATAGTGTTGGCAATGACTTGAATGCAGGGGAAATTACCCTCTTCGTCCTTGATGAGGTACCGGCCCTGCGCGTCCGGTAGAGCGTGACCGCCAACATTTGGTGGAATCTCCTCCAGCTTGATATCTGAAGTGAAAGATTTCGAGTCTCGCGCTGACGGGCGCGGTCTCCATGTATCCAGATCGATCGCCTGGTCTTGGCTACTCCCGTGGGGAGATGATTCGCACGAAGCAGAGATCCAACTCGGCCATTTAGAGGAAGTGAAAGTCGTAGCAAGGTCCGCGCTGCATGCTGATGGGATGGCCGACATATTTATATATTTAGTAAAGAAATAAATAAGGGAAGAATAATGTGGAATATGAGACAGGGAGAGAGAGAGAATGGTGGTTAATGTAGGGGAGGTTGCAGCGATTGTGATTCTGATAATGTTTGTGTGGTGCACAAAAAAGTGAAAACAAATTCGAACATGAAGCGCTTTGATTCCATCAGATTAAAACAAAAGAAAAAGAAAACCTGCCCTCTTCTAATGCTTGTTGTGCTGCAGGTGCTCGTCCTAAACACTCGGAACTTGGTCCCCTGACACTGCTTGGCAGCTGCCCGTCAGTGAGGTCTAGCAATTATCAGAATCACAATAATTTCTTTCCATAGGTAGGTAAGCTTATCACGTGGAATAACTTACTACCGCTTAAGATTTATCTATGGGGGTCTAGGGGTGCTGTTGGCAACATTCGTGCAACTATCACCACTCCCACGATGCAACAAAATACTGAAAACCAATGCACAACAATAACAAATACTTTGACTCTTTCATTGCTACAATCGAAGCCAGTCACTTAAGCCCTAACTTTGCTTACACCAGTCACTATCATTTGTTGCCTTGCTTTCGCGATTTCGCCATCTAGCAATTGTGTGCCTTCACTTCATCACAACGAGGGGCTCATACGCGCAACCAAACCCTCTTCACAAATACCGGAAGGGGGTCAACCAAAAGGCTATTGACGACGGCCTGGTAGTCAACCTTGCAACACTCGGCTACCAGACTACAAAATCAGACGTCATCAACTGCTACAGAATCATCGGATGTATGTCAGGATGCGCTGCGTGGATCAATCTGATCAAGTTCAAAATGAAAGACGCCACCGAGTGCTCAAAGCAGTTGCTTGGGAGGACCATACTGCCGACAGAACGCACCATCATCTGCTCCCAAGACTGCCTCTTCTACAGTGATATGATTATCCAGAGGATTAGTCCGGGGATTCTACTGGGCTGGATAAGCTTCATATTGCTTCTGTGCCAAAATGGAGCACATCGCGTCTGAGTATGAGCAACGGCATCTACTCATCGATCCTGTCAGTACACAGGGACCGACGAGACGATGACTCTGGTCTTGCGACGGATCCCAAGTCCCGACGAAAGGAACCAAGAGCACAGGGCCCAGACCTTTTTCCAGGTCGCCAAACGAGATGGTATCAAAGCTGAGATCATAACCATCATATCGACCGATTTGTCCAAATTTGAGGCACAAGACTACTCTCGGTACTTTCACCCAGGCAAGCCGACCCGAAAGCCTCGGGATATAGATGAACGACAAATCAAGGTCAATGATGTCTTTGACACGGATAATACTATCAAAATCTCACCAATTATTTTCTTCATCGGCATGATGACACCCAACTTGGCTGTCAAGGTGATGTCTGGAGAGGAGCTCATTGTCAGAACTCTGCTCTCAAAGGACCTCTTCGAGCTCGCCATACCACAGAGAGAACAAGAGAAGCAAGAAGATGAGCATTTCCAAGGCCCAAAGTACTATTAACAGTGTGCCCGACTTATTGGCGCTGACGCAACAGTCGAGGCCGGTATCTCCAACCATGGGTATAAGTTTGCTACTCACCCAAAGATGGAGATGAACAATCGTCCTGTTATCGCTTGCTGCAGCACCAGCGACCGAAGGGCGCTGGTGTTAATTCAGGTGGTCATTAACGCTTCCAACAATGGCGATTCCACGGACGTTATATCAAGCATGATATTGTCAAGAACAAGCCGTCCAGCAACGGGCTGGAGACTATGTTAACTCTTGCCACTGAGACTGGAGGAACGACCACTATCTCCTCAGATGCCAACGCTTTCAAGTCGAGTTTGGTTTAATGATTACAACACGCTGGGAAAGAACAACAACAGGAAGGCGGACAATTGAAAGAAGAATCGACAGTGCTCTTGCGCTTATGGTGGCCTCTGGTAATGTCCGACATCTTGCAACATCCATGTCTTATTAATACGGCTTGTGCTAAGACCCGCCCAGAACACTTTTTACGTTGCTTCAAGTCTTCTTCAAGTTACTGTAATAAAGCATTGTATGGAAATGCGATCCAAGTTGAGGCTTCAATTCCATGCGAGAGAGCGCTGAGCTTACTGTTCTGAAGAGATTTGGAAGGAACTTAATGATGATAAAGATATATGGACAGTAGAGTATTAAGTTTTCAAGACATGGAAGTTTGCTCATCTCCAGATAAAGCATATATGATCAAAGTTTGAATGATTCAAAGGTTGCATATGACTCAGCATCACGACAGTGAAAAGAATACTTTGGTTTTTAAGGACTAATAGCTCTCGAAACGAGGCATCCCATATATCACCAACGTGTGAAATAGCTTTTGCGAATATGGTTATGTGGCCTTGAATCACAGCAAAGGTTTCTTGGTATTGTTTGGTGTTAGTTCAGCAACTCCCTTGATACTGAGACAATATGAACTTCTTCTAATCCTCCCATAAAAGCATTATGTATAAAGGGCAATGCGCACTTTGCATTTATTATCCTACCTACCGTACCCAACAAACCCACATACCACCACCATGAAATAACTTTCGTCCTTGTGGTAACGTGTTTAGTATCAGAACTGTCCAGTGACCTATAGGCGACAAAGGGGCATCAGTAATTCACCTACCTCCATTCGTTTATTCTCTGTGGTGTTCTCAATTTGTCTTTGTTTCACGGTCGATTTCAAGTGGCCTTGTTCACGTTTGAGTTTCCTGAACACTCAAGGTTAAGTCTAATAAATATCCAGAAAAGTCGTGAACCCTTCAAGGCTAGATTTTGATAAACTTTCTCAAGATGACTCCTAAAGGGCATACACTTTTAACAATGGACCATATAATCTACAAGTTCTCTTCCTTTTTGTCGAAGATTTTTTTTGACCCAATGTCTTCAATATCCCGACTTACACAGTCTCGGCCAACTCTCAATTTGGAGGCCCGTAACATACAATTGAAGACTATGGAGAATAATCAAGAACCACTATTAACCGCCGACAAGGCACTTGGTGCTGTCACTGTTGAGGCTCCTTTCGATGAGCCCAAGAAAGGCAGAGTCTTGATCCTTAATGGGTTCCCAGGCACGGGAAAAACAAGTGTTGTGAAGAACCTCAAGGAACGACTCCCCGGCCAGAAGATTCAGATAGTCGACAGCCCCATAATGGCCGGACCAGTATGCCCTCACGCGTATCAGCGAGGATGTCGATCAGCTTACCTTCATGAGATCCGAAGATTGGCAGACCAGGGTTATACTATCCTGGTGACAGCTTCTCTGGCGAACAACATATCTAGCCAACAAGTTATCGAAGACATCCTTCAAATTGTCTGCGGGAAAGACATCTCCTTGTTCTGGATCAACATCAACCGCCAAGAGGCCGGACAAGATCAACAAATATCGAACTCAACCCGGTTAACGAACGGCAAGTCGAAGACAGAAAATTATTATGTCTTGCCTGCCACCGCCGAGCGCGACCAACTTGTTCTTCCCTCAAGACTAGGGCATACGCTGGATGGTATCAGCTTGGTCACTCGAGTGATGAATTTGGGGTATGACATCAAGGACGCAGTCAAGCAGATATCGGAGGTTATGGCCCGAGAGGAATGAGACCACATTGTCCTTGGTTTTCCTTTTGTTCCTCTTCGTAGGAGGCTTGGAGTCTGAGCATTTCATGATACCCAGTTTTGTTTTTGGCATACCGTTCGATACCACATACAAGCACATTTGCTGGATTTCGGAGCACACATGAGACAGCACAAATGAACAATAGAGCAAACTGGAAATACAGAATAATATTAAAATCATGTTCAGTAGGCAGTTGCATCCGTACACAATTGTTGAATCAAAGTGCCACGCGACTGAATCAGTTGGTTGTAAACGTGCAACACCATACCCTGGATCGTGATACCATCAAACAAGCATTCCTACGCCAATGCAAGTAAGACAAAACAAGGGAATTAATAATGTCATCATCGGAAACAACGGAGCTCAGCTGGGCCCAACAGAGCGGTCTACCCATAATTATAAGACATGTTATGTCGTCGGTGAGTATTGTACTAGGTACGAATGCGAGGCACAGGGAAGCTGCATAAGAGATTACTTGGCCCAGTTCGTTTATACAAGCATAATTCTAGGCATAGCTCTATTTTCAGAATTAGAAACACCCAAGTCTTTCTTGACTCGATCGACTTAATCAACGGAGAAATTCTTTGGAATGTGATGGTATGTCTGACAGGTGACAACCATGTTCCCAGAGGCCAAGACAGCATTATTCATGAGATAGTAAGCCGTACGGAGTAGCAGTTAGAAAAATCTAAAATGTCGAATTTTTAGTATTACCGAGAGGAGGATCGACAGAGTAGCACGCTGATAGCGAAACGAGACCGACGTCCAAGCGAGTCTGTTCCTCGGGGTTCACGGAGAGACTATTGACTATCTCGGCGTCTGTATAGTTTGACAGGCCGGGAGCACAGCGAAGCACAGAATGCACGTGGGTAAGTGCGCAACGGAAAGAAATACCATCATCAGCAGAGGGGGGAAAAAAGCAACAGTAAGCCTTGGCTAATAAGGACATGGGCCTTTTATTAGACGCGGATCAGGAGGACGGGATAAGGAGCATGGACTGGGGGAGAAGAGAATTAGGTAAGGACCTCGCCTAACAATTGATTGCCTGGCTTTGCTTTGCTTTGGGTTGATGAGAGGCTTTTGGTCTATACGAGATGACCGATGATGTGTCTGAATTGATAAGTCGAGTGCAGTATCTGATTCTTGGCTTGAGGCGCATGGTGAAACGAGGATATCGTAAGCTGGAGAGGCAACAAAGAGCGACATAATTATAGTGAGCGAATAGACGTAGAGATGCTAACAATTTCGAGATAACAAAGCCGTTGTTTGGGTCAAGCCTTCAAGGCCATTCGTTGGTGCTGTGTCTAGATGGACGCCATCTAGGACTTGAAACGCGCGGCGGCCGTATAGCGTCATGAGCATGGGACACAACTCCAGGGAGAGTGGATAAAAGCCCGGTAGTTTGGTAGAATTTGTGTTATTTACCTCCACTGGCGACATTGGTCATAGTTAGTGCTTGAACCTGAACTTGGTCGAAGCTGGTAAGAAATGGAGATATGCATCACGGTAATTCCTTTGGCCGATTAATGACAAGACAAACAGTACTCCGTAGATAGACACCTGATGCAACATATGCACTCCATAGTATGTATAATTCAGCTATTATCATTCAGTTTCCTCAGCTGGGTTTCTGCAGCAGGGATCAAGTACGAGGCATAAATGCCCAGGATGTTGCTTTGTTTAGACCTTCAACGTTTCTTGCCACGAACTGGTGGCAGATTCATATAAACCGGTCATCTATTATACGCGGCTTCAAGTAACGGTAAGGTTGTTTGCCTCAAAAACCAAGGGCCACTGGCATCTTGAAGAAAGGCCTCGCGGATATTGATCTACTGTTGATCGCTCGGGGTTCCATGGACGGGAAGTCAAATCAATGCTACTACCCAAATGCCAGGATGATGATTGTACTGTATATTTGAAACACATCTGCAGCATTCAGTGGCTTTGCCGCAATATATGGTCCGTTGAGATGTTAGAGTTTAAAAGCAGATTACAACGGCTCGAATTGAGCTTTGGTGTCTTCTCCAGCAATGCCGATCCTGTCTACACACAGACAGACGAATCTAAAGTGGTGGAGACGTTGCAGCGATGGATTCTAGAGTGCATGCATCATCAGGTAAACCGTACAGAAGCGAGGAGCAGGGGATGATGCAAATGCAAACGCCTATCGGTAGAGGAACTAACCTGGCATGACCACAGCTGAAAACATCACCGCCTCCAAGTTATTGTTTCTTAACGACTTCGACTATTGACCTCAACTAACCTGGAGAGCTTGCCACACAATGCCAAAGGCCGCATTAGCCTTCCTGTTTCGTTTCTCTGCTCAGGGACCCCTGTCGATCGTTTCCGCGCCTGGTCACATCGCCCGTTGAGCCTATCATCGTCTTGGACAGAGAAGGTCAAGCTTCGGACCAAACTTCAGACATTGATTGGTATTATAGAATGTTGGAGAGAAACAATGCCAACTTGATTGAGCACAGTAAGCAATTAGCTATAGTGCAGTGTACCTGTACTAGGCAAGGTACTAGAGTGATATGCTTGTGTCTTGTATTACAAGACATTCCGGAGTTGTCGCTTCTTGTTCATTTCCATAATTAGTGCCCTTGGCCTCAATTCGAGTTGTCACTGTACTTCAAACGTGCCGTCTTGGACCTCCTTCATCTGGTTTGGCTTTGGTTGATAGATATGAGATCACTTGACCGTCGGGTTTCGAGAAAGCGTTTTGCTTTTTGTCCCTTCATATTACATCACACAGACACACAGGGAAAAAGATACAGTCGTATTGTTCATTACCATCAGAAGATTCTGAACGTCAACATCAACCACAGATAATTTCCCATGTTGGGGTCCGGAGCTCACTTTTCTTGATTGCGATTGGCTGTGTTATCTCTCAAGCCGGGGTTGATAGAGTGGGGGTGACGATCCCTGGTGTTAAGGTCACACTATGGAAGAATCAGAGACTCAGATCGGCTCGAAGAAACGGCAGGAATGGATAAATTATCCTAGGGCGATGAAGATGTTTAAGCTGTAGGAATGGAGTTTCTTCAGAAACAATGGCATTTGCCTGCTTCTGTTATAGTCACTGGAGAAACAGATGCGCAAATGACTGTAGCTTGGTCAATCAAGACACAGCTCAACCACTGCGCTTGCTGTCAGGGATATGGAGCCAAGTGACAGAAGTATGAAGAAATGTCATGTCAATTCTTCGGTGACATTGTCAAACTGACAGAACGGCACTGGACTGCTTTTCCATCCCCCCCCCCTGGGACATGGAACTCCAACGTCAGTTCAACAACAAACGGCGCAATGCTATTGTTTGTGTATTGGAGACCGGTACCCAAGTGCTCCGGCTCTAGTTAGATCAAGTATCTGTTACCTGACATGGCAATGCTTGTCTCTCGTGGTTTGAGTTTCCCCGGCCCTCGACTCTAGGACCTAGAGTCTAGGTCAGAAAAGGAGTTCCCCTCGAACTCTAGATCTCGCCACTTAAACGTTGGCGTTGGAGGCTAAGAAGCTAACAAAGACGTTGTTTATGACATGTCATGGAACTTCTTCTCCCTGATGAACAGAACAAAGCAAAGAATCTGCATGACTTGGTAACTCTAACCAAATGAATATCACAACGTCCGAACTATGAGGTCTGTCCACAAGTCATAACGTCGCGTCGAGCGCTGAGCGCCATAATAAAAATACCGCCGTCGTGTCCGCCATGTACCCGGAACCTAGGGACCCATGACCCCTGCAGAAGGCGTGCAGCGTGCCCCTGACGGCCCCAGCATCCTGGCCCCTCAATGGGTGGAGGGATTGGACCTCTGTAGCTCCTCATCTAGCCCCTAATGTAGGTACGGTACGTAAGGTACCGGTACATGCATCGTCTGTTCTGTGTTAAGAGATGGACGGTATCCCCTTGCCTTGACTTTGGAGTGCAGGTGCAGGTGGTCTGTTACTTTTAGTAGGTATTGTAAGAAGTTTATTGACTGTAAGGAGGGATTTAGAGCATAGGGGTTTCATTTTCGTTGAGTTTGTCTGTGAGACTGTGACAAAGAGTCAACACCGGCATATTCACCTACAGCCACTCACTTACACGCGAAAAGATTGGTTACACATAATCACATTATCTGTTCTGCATGACTGCGCCGACAAATACGACTCAATTGTTTTCAGTTCCTGCCCTCCTTGTTTACTGATAAATGCCCGGCTCACCAAACTAGGAGAAACCAGTAACGGTACCTATCCCAACCTAGAAAGTGACTGGCAGGGGATCAAAGCCCCCTTGTGCGCCATCCGTCTCACAATTTCGCCCGCTGGAGCCCTGTTCGTTGAGTGCTTCTGGTTCATTTCTGCCGTTGTTATTCCTCCACTTTCGCTCCATTCAACGGACGGGAGCTCCCATTCTATCCATTCTCTCAACTGAAAACGGTACGTCTAGGTACTTGACCTCATTCCTTCAGAAGCTGTCTCGCTTCTCTTGGCTCTCTACCTAGCTCTCGAGGTAGGCATCCGTACCTACCTGGGCTCTAGGTAAGTAAGTACCTTACCTTAGTTCTCCACTCACCCCCCGACTTACACCCATTCATTGCTTCTCTCGCCTCTTCTCCCTTTACTTTTCTTTCATCTCCCCCCTCGTTTCTCGAGTTTCAATCTTCTCTCTCTTTTCTTCCTTGCTTTTCTATTCAAAGCCCGGTTGACTCGAGCATTGACTGAAACCTTGAGTGCGGAGCGGAGCCTCAAGTAAATCGGGCATTCCAAGACAAGTTCGAGGACTGACCAAACCTGCAAGTCAGTACAACTCAGGAATAAAGACAGCATAATTGAGAGCATAACGACTATTCTCAAAGTCAATCCGACGACAACTATATCGATACCCGAATTTACGAAGGATACGAGAGGCCTTTTCAGGCAACACTATCAACAATGCCTCCCTCCTTGAACACCCATCCCTCCTTTACCCGTCCTCGGACTAGCGACCGCGATGGCAGGCCCAGCACCCGCGACCAGGGCGCTGATCAGAACCTCCTGATCCCGAGCCGAACTTCTTCGCTTCACTCGCGCATCACCCAGCCCATCCCTTCAACGCTCAACATGAAGCCTCAGCAGCGAACTCCGAAGACTTTGACGCATGCCTACATGGTTTGTGGTGTTGGTCGTGAGCCTTCTCAATGGGTCAAGGCTCCTGCACCGGCCCAAGGCAAGATTGGCCACATGAAAGGGGCTGTTGGGCAGTTCTGGCTCCCTGAGATTCTGGGCAGCAGCCCGCGTCTCGAGCAGGATAATGAGATTGCGCGGGCTCTTCACTCTGCTATGAGGGTGCGTACACCCAACCCATTGACCATTTAAAATTCGTAGAGCTGACCAGTGGCAACTATTGTATAGGCATGCTTCCCTCATGATGTCGAGATCTGCACAGGCCGAAGCCAACCTCACTGTGTTCACCATGCTTTCGTTCTCCAGCAAGATTCTTCTCACACTCTTTATGGTATTTGCTTACGCGTTTGGTCGCGAGCCGACGAGAAGAGGGCCGAGACAATTCGCGACCTTCGCAAGAGAACCGAGAGCGACTACTACGACAACCCCGATGAGACTTACTGGATCCCTTACTGCTTGTCGTTCCTTTCACGATACCCTCTATACAATCTTCTTGGAGATTATCTTAGAGGTATGTGGATTCACTGGAACAAGGCTACCAATCTGTTCCACGCTGAGGAAGTTTCCCGTATCCTGAGCTTCCCTGCTCCTCGCCTCAACGATCTTGTTCGCATCGACATGAAGGACTACGCTCTCTGCTACCAGTTCCCATCTTCGCCTACCGGATTCCAGAACTTCGCCATGTGGCCTCTTTTCAACTGTTTGTCGATTCCCAACATTGTTGGTGTTATCGAAGCCGCCATCTCTCCTACACGCCGAATCATCTTCGTCAGCCACTACCCTGCTATGCTCACCATGGCTGCTGAGACCGTGCGATATTGTGTTCGAGTTTACGAGTGGAGTGGACTCTACGTCCCAGTTGTGCACGCTCGTCACGCTAAGGAACTGGTTCAGGAGCCCGGCCCTTACATTTTGGGTATCACCGTTGAGTGTCGCTCGCTCTTCACTGCCCCTACCGATGCTCTGGTTGTTGACCTTGATCGAAACTTTGTTCTTACCTCTAGCCCTCCTACTGCTCTTACCCCCGGCCAGCGCAACAAGTTTGTTACACGACTTACACAAGCTCTCAATGGTGATGTCACCCCTTCTGGAGTTCCTCAGCATCTTCGATCCGCTTATGGTGGCGGCAAACTCGTTCCTGCGGGTCAGATCATCGTTATGCGCGGTGAGGTTGAGTCTATCCAGGATCCTGAGTGGTGGAACCAGGATGCCATCATGGCTGTTATGGACCACGTCTGTGAGAAGCTTGGACGCAACACCGGTATCAAGGCCGTCTTTGGTGGATCTGTGAAGAAGCCTCTCATGACCAAGGTTTCTATGCGCCATCTTAATGAGATCGTTCGTGAGAGGAACCAGTACTCTCGCGATGCGCTTGAGGCCTGGCAAGATTTCATCAACCTCAAGGGTCGCATGGACACTGAGCTCAACAAGGTTACTAAGCGTAACAACTACCTGGTTGAGGAACTTGAGAGCTGGAAGCAGCAGTTCCTCAAGTTCCAGGCCTTCGCTGAGACCCTCACCAAGGAGACCCAGGATCTCAAGGTCAAGATCGACACACACAAGAGGGAGAACCGTCGCCTTGCTGGTCTCATCGATCAACAGAAGGATGACAACGCTCGCCTCTCTGTGCGCCTCACTGGAACCGAGAAGCAGCGTGATGACGCTCTCGAGGCTCTTGTCCTTCAGCAGGAGATTGCTGAGGAGCTTGAGCGTGAGCGCAAGAGGAACAAGAAGGAGCTTTCCCAGCTTCAGCACACCAACATGACCATCATGCGACAGCGTGATGAGGCTCGCAGAGTTGTCCTTCACCTCCGCAGTCTCATCGGTGGTCAGAGCCACCATATGGAGCATCTCATCCAGTCTCTCACCAAGCCTGATGACCTTACCCATGAGATCGAGGAGGGTTATGATGAAGCCGAGGAGGATGTGCAACAGGCTGGTGAGCCTGGCCGCCTTACCCCCAGCCCCAACCCCCGAAACAAGCGATACTCTTCGTCTAGCTTCACCGACGTTGCCGATCGTCACCTCAAGGATAAGACTGACGCTATTGCTCACATTGTCCGAAACATTGCTGAGCAATGCCAAGCTGCTGTTGAGGGCCTCCAGCTGGCACATGATGCCGAACTAGGGAGTTCTAGTAGAAGGAATTCTAGCCTCTCTACCACCCAGAGCGATGACGGCCACTCCGCCGCCACGTCCGAAGCAGGAGACGACTCCCTCCTGGCGCCGCGGTCCGGGAGGGCGTCCAGTATCCCTCCCACCCCGGATCTCATTCCCAACAGGAGCAGCACAGCAATGTCCTTTGCCTCTACGGCTACGACTCCGGAGCGAGCGTCCCAACAGTATAGCCTTAGAGACGAGATCCCCACCAAGATTGTCGAGGATGACGAAGAGGACTTCGAGGAAAATCGAAGCGACAACGGAGGGGTCACACATGAGACAAGCGTCGTTTCTAAGCATCAGCTCCAGCACCAACAGTCCCTGATGCACAGGCCATCGGGCGCCAGGATCAGCGCTCTTGGTGGCACCCGCTGAGTGTTTTGAATAAACACCTTAACGTCTGAGCATGAGCCTTGCTTTTTTGTGAACTTCTCACTTCTTGCTTATTTCGATTTAATTGTCTTGTATTTGGCGGCTGGCTTGGATCAAAACCTGCGGGTTCGGCGTTTGATGTCCCTTATATCTTTTTTGTCACTACCATTTTTCTGCCTCATCTGATGAGCAGCTTAGCTCATATACCTACGTTAAGCCTGACGGCCATCTTCTCATTATGTTAGAGTATTTTTTCTACGCAGCGGTGTTTGTATAGTCTTCCTCCTTTACTTGGTTGAAGGGGGGTATAAGAATGAAACACATTTGAATGTTATCCTGGCCTCTAATCATGTGTGAAAGTACTGGACTTGCTGTAATATACATCGTTGTAATGGCATGTACTATAGACTTGCAAGTAATTACGGCCTTTTAGCCTGACGTTGTATGGTATGAGACGTGAGCTACTGATAAGATATGCGAAAAGACCCATAAAAAAGTTCCGTTAGCGACGTCTGCCCATTGAGATTGTTGGCGCATTCTTCTCTTTCTACAACTCCTTCACCCAGACTTCTCAATTGTCGCAATTCATAATGGCTGATCCTTTGTTAACATCTCTTTGCGGAATTTGTCACATATCGACCCCGAAATACAAATGCCCAAGATGTGGCACTCGAACCTGTTCCCTCGCGTGCATCAAGAAACACAAAGCCTGGTCTGAATGTTCCGGCGAACGCGACGCAACAGCCTACATGGCTCCGTCGAAACTTCGTACTCCCGCCGGTGTCGATCATGATTACAATTTCCTCCATGGAATTGAGCGCTCTGTCGAACGCGCCGAGAAGCTTCTCGTCGAAGAGCGTGGTATCGTACAAGAGGAGGAATTGCGACCGATGACGGTCCAAGAAGTTAAATGGAAACCTGGAAAAGATGGGCGCAAGCGCAAGGTTCTCGTCACAAGAGTCTTACGCGAAGCTAAAGGCAGAACCTTTGAACGGTTTTTGGCTGCACGATTGAGGAAGTTAAACATTACTATCGTGTGTGCGCCGCTGGGTATGGCGAGGCAGAAGGAGAACCATACTACACTCAATCGGCGAACCAACAGAATCAATTGGCAAGTTGAGTGGATGGTGTTGGAGAATCTCTTTGATGATGCAGAGCTAAAGAAGGTCCGGATGTTGTCGAAGGTTATGGATGATGTGCCACTATATGAAGCATACCATACTTCACTAGAAGAACAGCAGAAGGCGAAAGGGCAACAGGCCAAGAAGAACCCACGAGCAGGTACGGACGGACAAGTGCAGGACTTGGTGAACTACACATGGTCCTCTGGGTCATTTGCGCTCCAAGATCCCTTTATAGGTACTTGGACGAATCATAACGACACAGAGCCAGGCTTGTGGCCATCTGAGAAGATAGAAGCTCAGAAGAAGCAGTTTCAATTCTTTCTCGCAAAGTTCCGGACCCCTTCGGACAAGCCTTCTGTTGTCACTAGACTTGACCCCGAAGACTGCCTGCGAGAGGTACTGAGAAATACGCGCGTGCTGGAATTTCCCACAATCTGGGTTCTTGACCAAGCTCAGAGCCTTCCTGAGACCTTCACACTTGGACCCAAGGATAAAGCCCCCCAGGAAAGTAACAAGAGGAAAAGTCCCCCTGGAAAGAAAGGTCCGGCCAAACCGAACAAAAGAAGAAATAAGGGTCAGTATGTAGAAGAAGGCGAGGTCAGGAGTGGCGAGGAGGGAAATGAGTCAGACGATGGTATCAACACTGGAATCAAGGGAGTAAGTCTTGAGGAAGGTGATGTGATTGCCGAACAGAGCCTTGGAGAAGAGGATGACGACGATGATGAGACGAGTAGCTCTGGAAGTGATAGCGACTAAGACTGAGCAGGTATAAATTGGTCAATATGTAACTGCAATGATACCCTAAGATGAACAATAAATTCCAAACGAGGTTTCCCATACTAGGTATTTTCTTATTCTATCATGAATACTGTCTTGGGTGTTGATGAACTCTCAAGAGTGGCTGTGCTCCGCTGTCAGCCACATGATGGAACGACCTACAGGACAGTGAATAGGTAGCTCCCCGCGACGTTGACTTTGACATGCCCAACTCGACACACTCGCTTCAACGTTCACCTACGCCCAGACGCCAACACCAAAAGTCCATCACTATAAAAGACACGACACGATACCCCCGCATCATGATTTGATTGGGCGCGGAACCCCTCGACGCCGACGCCGCTACAATGGACGACACACCTGCTCCCAAGCTCTCGGAGCTGCTACGGCATCCCGACGATCTAGACAAGATACCCGCGCTCAAGTTAGAATTCTCACGCAAAAAGGGCGCCGTAGATGGCCAGCTCCGAAGTGGCCTGCGCGAGCAGCTCGAGACGACACAATCGGGTATGACGGGGCTGAGCGACGGCCAGAAGACGGTCCAGATGATCAAAGAGGAAATGATCAAGATCGACAAGCTGTGCTCGGAGTCACAGAATATGATAAAGGACTTTGCGAGCATCAACCTTGTGTCACAAGCACACCGCAACTTTGGCGCCGTCGAGACCATGCGTCGCAACCTCGAGACCTTCAACGAGCGCATATCGCGTGTCGAGTTGATGCTTCGGGAAGATGACGAGGACAGCGACAACATGCCCAATCTGCTGCCGTGCCACTACGAACTTACTCAATTGAGAAATATCCGCGACGATGCTATGGAACAAATACAACGCGCAGAGGACGAGAGTCTTGAGGCCACACTGGTGGACTACTTTTCGAGGCTAGACGACACCATTGATTGGTTTGATGAGCATGTTGGCATCATTGCTCTGAATCTAATTAATCTCGTTGTGCAGGACAACAATGGACTTGTTGTGAGATTCGCAGTGGTGATGGAGGCCGAGGAGTCAAGCGACCAGCGTGTACTAGCACTGCAGGAAGCTCTCAAGGATCACAAAGAAATGGCAACCCGCTTTCAGAGTATCACAGACGGCGCCAAGAAAGTTCGTGGCTATAAGGAGAAGTTCATACAAGCTATTCGACTCAGCGCGGAGCAACAATTCGAAGCTGCAAAAGAAGAGTTCCTCGAAGATCCGAGCAAGTTGGACAAAATCATGAAGTGGTATTTCAATGATCTAAACGTCGTCAAGGTTGGAATGTCGCACCTTATGCCAAAGAAGTGGAATATCGTAAAGACATACGCCGGCGTATATCACCAGCTGATGCATGATTTCCTGGTCGGTATGGTAGATGGCAACGAGGCGTCGTCAGCACATACCTTGGAAATCGTGGGCTTCCCGGAGAAGTACTACAGAAAGATGGCAAAGATCGGTCTGAAGCAAGAAGAACTTATACCTCATGTTATCGACAACCGCGAGGCAGAGCTTGTTCGTGACTTCCGTGAGCTCATCATCAAATTCCTCGATGAGTGGATCGACCGAATATTTGCACAAGAGAAGCGCGATCTCGCAGAGCGCAACGTCGAGGGCTCAAACTTGGATCAGGACGAGTATGGCTATTTCAGAACCAAGAACTTTGTTGCTCTGTGGCGAATGCTGCGTGAGCAAGTGGACACGGCTGCCAACTCCCAACGCGCTGATGTTGTTGAGGGTGTAATCGACGCTATGTTTGCCCGTCTACGCACTCGTCAGCAGTCGTGGCAGGCTATGCTTGAAGATGAGGCTATCCCCTACGAGGAGGGTAAGATCCCTGAACTCGAGGGTTTTCAGGCTCTTCAGGATTGGCTCGTGGCTACAGCAAACGACCAGATCGCCTGCATCGACGACAACGAAGACGAGAACCGTCTTGCATACCTCTCAAGCTTCCGTCGTCTTGTCGAGCAGCATGTCACACCCGCGTACCTTGAACGTATTGAGAGTGAAGTTAATACGCTACGTGACGGTTACGTCGACTTCAGCACATGGTGTATCAACCGCTTCGCTCAACTTATATTCTCTGTCGATTTTGGTACCGTCATGCCTGACTTCTTTACACCTCGATGGTACACAACTACTGCCATGAAGCAGATGGTGGTGACATTCGAGGAGTACGTCAACGACTACCGCCATGTATTGCACCATTCACTGGTCGATATTTTCGTTGAGATCTTTGCTGAGGAGCTACTTGTTCGCTACTTATCTGCTGTGCGCAACAAGGGCGCAAAGTTCCGTCGTACCGACCCATTTCAGGACAAGCTGTTCAACGATATCTCCACAGCTTTCGAGTGCTTCAGCACACTCCCTTCACCTGACATTGGTGCCTCTATCAAGGAGACCTGGCGTGTCACAGAACACTTCTTGCGTCTCTTGACAGCTGACCGCGATGCCATCGTGGACGCTTACGTGACGTTCAAGATGGCTTATTGGGACTTGAATGTGCAGTGGGTTGAGGCTGTGTTGAAGTCAAGAGATGACTTTGAGAGGTCTTGGATTGGCGCGGTTAAGAAGGAGGCTGCCAATATTGATAGTGGGCGTGGACCAGAGACCATTATGAGCAGGGTCAAGTAACCGAGGACGAGTCATGATTTGCGTTTAAATGGGAAAAGGTATATGGTTATTGCAATTGTGTATGATAGGCAGCATTTCATGCCCTGTTAGCGACAATGATATTTGCGCTTGTTTGAATAACTCATTATTGTAACTTGTTGGTGTCTGCTCTATCTGTATCATTATATCGGCGACACAAAACTGCATCTCTACAGCTGCAATCTCAAAGCATGCAACATGAAAGGCGAAATCAATACCGGCTTAAGCAAACAAGCAATCTTCATGATACTACAATGTGTGGACAGATGATAGATGATATGGAGAACAAGCCTGTGTCCAATGGGACCAAGACGCAAAAGGAAAATCTCGCCGCCAAGAAAATATTCAACAAAGGAATCATGAGGATGCAGACAAAAACACTAGTAAGGAAACAATTATGCAGTATGCATTAAGCCCTTCTTTCAGAAGATAATATCCGAGACAACTCTGTTGTGTTTATTATGAGCGGCTAGCCAGAAAGTTCGCCGCCTGTACACGTTAGAGAAATTCCTTTGTGCAGATCGAATTCAACTAACCTTGTCAAGATCGTAATCATATTTCTCGAGAGCATCGAGAGCTTCAGGTCGCTTATAGCCCATGCTTGTAAGGCTCTTCAGGATTGGGTCATCATGCTCGGATTCGGTTGACAAAGTGCGGTTCAGAGCCTGCTGACCAGGATGGGACTCAGCGCCCACTGGCTTCTCAGCCGAAGCAGGCTGGGCCGCAGTTGCACTAGGGGAGTCGAGGCCAGAGAAGATAGCATCCCAGTCATGGGCCTCGGGAACCTTCTGCTGGTTGGTTCCAACAGCAGGCTGAACAGCGCCAGTTGAGCTGTGGGAGATGAAGTCGAAGCTTTCGTTGCCGAACGCAGTGGACTCAGTCTTAGTCTGGCTTCCGGGTGGGCTGCTATCAAAAACGGGGTTGAAGTCGTCCAGTCCGGAGCGAGAGATGTTGGCAAAATCCTCATCAGCAGAGCCTTCTTTAGCATCCTCTAGGCCTTCAAAGTCACTGTCCAAGTCTTCGAATCCACCCTTGGTCTGAGGGGGGTTAGAAGGGGCAGGCTGCTGCGAAGCAGGGGCAGTTCCGGTAGATGCCGCGCCAAAGATATCATCGACCGACGACTTTTGAGCAGTGGCCTCAGTCACGGTTGCGGGAGACGAAGGCTGCTCGGTACTGGTATATGTTAACTCTTGACATCAGAACTTTGAATATGATCGACCACTTACCTAGGGGCCTTAGGTTCTGCGGGAGGGGTGGCTCCCTGGGCTGGCTGTGGCGAACCGCTGGCAGGGACTGCGTGGGTAGCTTCAGGTGACTCTCCCGCGTTTGCCTTCTCGCCAAAGGGCTTGGCGGGCGGTGATGCAGGGGTGAAGTTATCGTCAAAGCCTCCGTTGTCACTACTTGAGTCAGACTCCTCCTCCTCATCACGCTCAAGCTCTGAAATGGGAGGGAACTCCGAATCAAAGGCAGACGACTTGTTCGCTTCAGGGGAAGGCTTGCTATGGTTTTTAGCAGTGGTGAAGGCAGCAAATGCGTTCTCGAAGTCGGCCTTGGCCTTGGCCTCATCATTACCGCCAAATGGATCCGCAGACTCGGTTTCTTTTGGTGCTTCGTCCTTAACAGCATCAAGGGTAGTATCGTCAGGGGCAGAGGCTACGTCCTTGACTTCAGACTTGTCAAGCTCATCGCCAGGGAAAGCACCAGGAACACCGGCAGGGCTGTCAGAAGCTTTCAGGTCACCGGGAACAGGGGTAGCTGAGCCGTGGAGAGGGTCGTCAGCACGCGAAGCAGGGGGTGACACTTGGCGAGAGGATGAGAGCGACTCAGTATGGTCAGGGAAAGGCAAGAAACTGGAACTGATCTGCCTTGACTCCGGGGGAGCAGGGGGTTCAGCAGCAAGGGTTGCTTGGCGGCTCATGATAGGAGAGCTCACGGCAGGAGGGGTGCTGTATGAACCAGCACTAGCGGTCGAGGCACCAGTATGTTGGGGCCTGAACGAGGTCTGTGGAGGTGGTGGAGGAGTGGCCGAGGCGCTGGGTGGAAATGAGGGACCAAAGAGGTCGTCGAAAGACTTATCAGAGACATTCTTGGTGGGAGGAGGAGAAGCAAATGCACCCATAATATCAGTGCTTGCAGTGCGGCGGAAGAAGGGGTTGTTGGCGCTAGAGGTCGAGGCAGCTGGGCTTGCAATTTGAGCCGAAGCAGATGCTGGCGAGCCAGTGTTTGCCAGCCGAAGATCCTCAATGCTCTTGGTGAGCTCCTCCGCCTCTCCCTTTAGCTTATCACGCTCGCCCTCTGTAGTGGACAGCTGTTTCTTGTTGATGGCGACCAGTCCCTTCTGTTGGCGAGCATCAGACTTGAGCTTTTCAATTTGAGGTTTGAGCTGCGCGATCTCTCCATTGACTACACGAATCCGTTCTCGGAGGTTGGTGTTTTCTTGTTGGTCCGCCTGAAGAGCTGCCAATACTTGCTGATGCTGCGTCTGAGTATCACGGTAAGTTCCCTCAAGCGCCATGCATTCAGACTGAAGTTTGGCAGTTTCCTTCCGTGCATTGCTGAGTTGCTCCTCAAGGGCACGAGTATCTTGCGCCTCCTTCTCATAAAGGGTGCGCAGTTGGGCCAGTCGCTGCTCGAAGTTCTGCTTCTGAGACGTGGCCTGGTTCAGGTCATTTTGAGTGGTATTCCTCTTGGCCTGCACATCTTGGGTTTGCTTGGACAGAGATGAGATCTGGTTAGAAAGGTTTGCAAGCTCAGTGGTTTCCCCAGAGATGTTCTTGCTAGCCTCATCATTATCTGACAACAAGTCCTCGGATGCAGAAGGTGCCGGAAGCTTCTGGCCAGAGCCAGCTGAACCACCAGTGGGCTGCTGCGTCAAGCCTCTACCAAATGAAGATGATGGTACAAATGGCTTAAAGCTTGAACCACCGGCTCCTGTAAGGGATGGCTTAACGGGAGAGGTAGGCGTGAGTGCAGAGCCACCGGCGAAAGGATCGTTGGCGTTGGAACCCCCTGTTGACATTGGAGCCTGAGCAGGAGGAGGGGGGGCAGGGCTAGAAGTGCCTGATTCAAGGCCGAACAAATCATCCAGGGCGGACTTAGGAGCGGGAGGAGGCGCTTGTACAACAGGTGGGGGAGGCGGATCAAAGGCGGATGTTGCAGTCTGTGGTCGAATCTGGGTACGCATGCTGGGAGGAACCAAACTGGGCGGTAGAGTAGTTGGTAGAGGGACAGAACGACCACTTCTCTGCTGTCTAATCAAATACATAGCAACCGCAAACTCGTCTCGCGAAAGCTGCCCCTGAGACTTTGTGTCAGCAAGATCCCAAATTTGGGCTAAGGAGTCTTCAGGAAGGTTGGATTGGCTGAAAAAAGTAACAGCCTCCTCTCCTGTGATATATCCCTTGTTTCCCTTGTCAAGGTCGGCGTAAATCTGGTCGAATCGAGCCTTGTCGGCAGGTGTCACGGCCCAGTCGCTAGCACCACTCTGTTGAGGAGACATGGGAGGACGACCGAGAGGGCTGTTTGTGCGAACCTGGGCTGTTCCGCTAACTTGTCGAGGAATGGCTGAGATTCCAGGACCAGTCGAAGATTGGCGCGAGGCAGGACCACGGCGCGAGGCAGCCTCGTAAAGACCAGCGGGGAGGACGCTGGGGAGAGATCGGAGAGCTCCTGTCTTCATGGAGGTAAGAAGGTGCATGGCGATAATGAACTCGGTCAGGACAAGAGCACCACGCTGCTCGGTGTCGGCAAGCTGCCATATTCTTCCCAGTGCTTCATTGGGTAGGCCGGACTTCTCGAAGATGGACTTGGCCTGGTCGCCGGGAAGCTGACCGCCTTGGAGAGGTTGACGTTCGAATAAACCAGTATATTGTGCGACCTTCTCGGGAGTCAGGGGTGGGATACGGATCGGTCCGCCAGTGCTCTGGGCTTGAAGAGCGGCCGGGGGGGGCGGCGAGCTGACGGGAACAGGCGGAGGCGGTGGAATGCCACCGGTACCTGTAACTTGAGGAACGATGCCATCGAAACGAGGAAGAGGAGCTTGTTGGAGGGCGATCTCGGGTGTGGGCTCGCGGCCGGCTTGTGCGTGTCCGATGAGTCGTAAAGCGATACCAAAGCCAGCTGGTGTTAGGAAACCTCGGTTCTCCTTATCGGCGATCTGCCAGATCTAATTCAAGTATCAGCATTGAGTCCAAGTCAGCAGGGTCGTATGTATCATCAACGTACCTCGCCGAGGATACGGGAGTCTAAACCTGTCTTGTGGAAGAACCTGACAGCAATTTCACCGACAACGACACCAACACTGTCCGAATCAGCCTGTCGGAAGAGTTGTCCATAGGTGCGCTTCTCCTCAGGGGAGAGGTTCAGGTTTGGCGCTGTTTTGTCAGCTTTGTGTGATAGAGAATATCGGATGTGGGCTTCAAGTACCTTCATCAGCCGCCATGATCGCGTATACGAGCTATCGAAGCTCAGGACGGTAGAGACGGACGATGGATCGCGATAGCGCCAGGAGAGATATTAAGGTTCTCGAGTATACGATAGTAATGGATCGCAGTAATCGATTATACAGTCGATACAACGATCGATAGTGAAGCCAATATAACGGGCGTGGAGAATATGTAGTTGAGGAGACAAGATGGAGGTTGAATTGTGCTTCGCTTCAGTATGGAGATTGGATCGTCAGCCTGGGCTGGACCATTATGGATGTGGATTATGGGGGGGTTGGTCGGTGCTGCCAAGTCAAGAGGGAGCAACGCAGCAAATGAGAGATGGTGATGGGCTGCCCAGTAACCAACCAGAAGTCGGCGGGACGTGACAGGGGATAAAGAACCTTGACAGAAGCAATTATCCGCTAGAGGCGCACTGGAAGTTTGAAACTCGTCCTCCATCGCGCCAGAGTCTCACAGGCTACGTAAGGGTTTAAGCCACAAGGGCCACCGAAGCTCAAGCTATCAATATTCAGCTATTAAAGCTCCACCTTTATACGTCATGACGCTCGACTGGATGATATTGAAGAAAGCACCATGATGTGAATAGAATGTTGTTTAATCTGAGTCATGCTCTTTAACATCCTGTTTCCATCGCTGTTGTCTATCATAGAGACTTTACCCCAGACCATTAGGTTGCACAACAGGCCAGGAACGTGAATTTGATTATATGCAGCTTCTACCAGTAAAAAAAGGGATCTATTTGTGCCACCTCGGAGGGGTTTGACTTGGAGATATATACTTGAAGAAAATAGAGACTAAATGATTTTTGAAGATTGAGATTTAATTACAGTTTCAAGAGTCTCTGGCAGTAAGACTTGGTGTGTCGTGTTACCATGCTGCCGGATATGCATGCATATGCGAGGCTTCCCGTTACATGTGCATCCATCGATTCCGAGGCCTCAAAAGATGTCTCATTTGACTTGGAGAAGCCGAGTTTAGCCTAATCATGAACTCAATCATTTCCACTCACTGGTAGTTCAAGGTCTTTGAGGTTTTATAGCCCATTCAGCTCTACTGTGAAATAGTTTCGATATACACCATCGTCAGTGTTTATGATGTGACCAGGTTATAGTGGCCCCAGTCATGACTACCTACTTACCTACCTAACTAAACATTGGATATTTCAGGAAATACCTTAGTAGTTAAGCTCAGGGTACCATGAAATAATATCATGAATGGGCAGCAAAATACCCCTGATATCGCCTCTATCTTTGTAATCAGCTCCGGAACTGAAATTGATGCAACCCAACCCGAGGCTTATGTCAGATCTTCTGGAAGCATAGGTAGAGTTCAGCAAGTAATAGGACTTGTAGAATTGAATTGAAACATGATTCCACATCCATTTATCTGACTTGAAACCTGACACCATCATCGGACTCCAAAGAGGTCCCCTGGATCTCGGCATGGCCTCCACTGTGAACCACCATCCCCGCTAATGGAGCTTGTAGTTACCTAGGCTCGGGGATAAAAAAAATCATCCTCAATGCAGGTGGATTTGAAATCGTCTCTTTTCTGCAGCTCGTCATTGATATCAACCAACCAATACTTGAATTGAAGTCGGTTTGCTTACTCAACCCTCCATTGACTGTCTTAATAACACAATTCTCGTTTCTCAAATCACGTCTATCCAATCCGCTTCCGTTAATCTCAAGTAACTCCGCCACAACCACTTCTCATTCTGGTCCCTTCGCATCTTGTGTCCTACCTTCGTCCATTAAAAAGACGTCATTCCCCTCCCCAATCTCTCACCCACTCTTTCCATACCAATTACAAAAGGTTAAGCCTCGAGGCAACCTCATGCAAGCTCTAGCCCACTCCCTACGCTCATCAACCTTGTCTTCATCCTCGAGCACGACCCCGCTGCGAATAGCTTCAATTACCCGCCATCTCTCTACATCTGCGCGCAATATGGCTCCCATCACCAAGGAGACCGACTACCTCGTCATCGGCGGCGGTAGTGGAGGTCTTGCCTCTGCGCGCATGGCCAGCAACAAGTTTGGCGTCAAGGCTACTATTGTCGAAAACAAGCGACTCGGTGGAACTTGTGTCAACGTTGGGTGCGTACTGATGAACCCTGCAGTATGAATATACGCTGATGGAAACTTAGCTGTGTGCCAAAGAAGATCACTTACAACGCTGCCGCCCTCGCCGAAGCCATCCACGACGCAAAGGCCTATGGCTTCTCCGTTGAGCAAACCGCTCCCTTCGACTGGTCCAGCTTCAAGACCAAGCGTGACGCCTACATCAAGCGCCTGAACGGCATCTACGAGCGAAACCTTAACAACGATAAGGTTGACTACCTACACGGATGGGCGCGCCTCGTCTCCAAGAACCAGGCTGAGGTCACCCTCGACGACAACTCCAAGGTCCTCGTCAACGCCAAGAAGATCCTCGTTGCTGTCGGCGGCAAGCCAACTATTCCCCCTGAGATCCCCGGCGCCGAATACGGAACTAACAGTGATGGATTTTTTGATATCTCGACACAACCCAAGAAGGTTGCTATTGTCGGCGCTGGTTATATCGCCGTCGAGTTTGCCGGCATGTTCAACGCCCTTGGCACAGAAACTCACCTCTTTATCCGCTACGACACTTTTCTTCGAAACTTCGATCCTATGATTCAGGAGAGCGTCACTAAGGAGTATGAGAGACTCGGTGTTAAGCTGCATAAGCGCTCGCAGGCCAGTAAGGTCGAGAAGGATTCCAACGGAAAGCTTACCATCACATACAAGGATGATCAGGGCAACGAGAGTGTTGTCAGCGATGTCGATAACCTGATCTGGGCTATTGGCCGCACTCCTGAGACTAAGGGTATCGGTCTGGAGGAGGCTGGAGTTAAGCTTGGCGAGGAGGGCCATATTCTCGTCGACGAGTACCAAAACACTGCAGTCGACAACATCTACGCTCTTGGTGACGTTACCGGAGAAGTTGAGCTGACCCCAGTTGCTATCGCAGCTGGTCGCCGTCTCGCACACCGTCTGTTCGGCGGTCCCGAGTTTGCTAACCTCAAACTCGACTATAACAACGTCCCCTCAGTTGTCTTCTCCCACCCTGAAGTCGGCAGCATCGGTCTCACCGAGCCCCAAGCCATCGAGAAGTATGGCAAGGATAACATCAAGGTCTACAAGACAAGCTTCACAGCCATGTACTATGCCATGATGGAGCCTGAGCAGAAAGGACCAACAAATTACAAGCTGATTGTTGCTGGACCTGAGGAAAAGGTAATTGGTCTTCACATTATGGGATTGGGTAGTGGTGAGATGCTACAGGGCTTTGGCGTTGCTGTCAAGATGGGTGCCACAAAGGCTGATTTTGATAGCTGTGTTGCTATTCATCCCACCAGCGCTGAAGAGCTTGTTACTTTAAAATAGAGAAGATATAGAGGAAAGGGTATTAGCGTTGATATAGGGTCACACAAATAACAGGAGTTGTTGATTTATGGCTTTGGTTTCGTTAGGCCTTACGTTGATGTTTCCCAGTTGCATCATGATAACTTGGTATAGTTTGAGGACTAATATCTTTTACTAAACGCTCTTTTATACTTCGAGGGATCGATCTTGGGTCTTTCCGTGGTACATGCTTGGGTAATTAGGTAGATGTAACTATTCGTTAGAGCTCGAGTCTGGGTATCACGTTAAATTACTTCGAACTTGCAGCAATCCAATAATGGAAATAAAGACTGATCAATCAATCTCAAGCCAAAAAGGAATCGCCTCACAAGAGTTGTTACATGAATTGTTCCACAAAGTTTCTCGCGCCCTTGTGCTGTCATATGGCTATGTCACAGCGGGAATCCAAACCGTATCTGACTCAAGCGAGATCATGACGCCTCGAGAAAGTATCAAGAACTCAATTGCCAGAATTGTACGCCCTACACGCCTTATTTCAAAGTGAGTACGGGAAATTTATATAATAGTCAAGATCGAGATTTTTATAAATGCTGTCCTACGCGGCTATCGGTGACCGGTAGCCACAGTAGTTCGGCAGCCGATATATAGAGGAGAGTTATCATGTGTTTTCTCAATGCAACACAACAGTTCACTTCACTTACACGCCACCGTCAAACGCAATGGCACTCTCAAACCGCGCCCATGAAGCCGAGGAGGCATGTAAAGGGATGGCTCTGTGGGAAGTCGTCACCAATCTTTACGATCAAGAAACCAATCCTGATGGCATTGTGAGTCTCGGGGTGGCTGAAAATACCCTCATGCACGATGTTTTACGAAAACATATTCACGATAACTTGGCCTTGACCAACCCAGCTTTTACTTATGGAGATGGTACCACGGGTACGAAAAGAGCCAAACAGGCCGTTTCTAGATTCTTGAATAAGCATCTGAAGCCTTTTCGAGATATTCAACCAGCGCATATTTCCATGACAAATGGATGTAGCGCTGCCATTGAGCATTTGTCGTGGGCGGTTGCGAACCCTGGTGATGCGATTCTTCTTGGGCAGTGTTAGACCAAGCCAAAACTCGGGGAACCCCTTGCTGACTGACTAATAGTCAACCGTATTATGGAACCTTTGTGCCAGATCTTACGTATCGTTTTGGAGCCAAGCTTCTTCCAGTTGCGTTTGGTGATGTCGATCCTCTCTGTGAAGAGGCAGTGGCCAGGTACGAGGAAGTCATTCTCGATAGTCAAGCCAAGGGGATCAAGGTTGCTGGTCTAGTTATCAGTCACCCACATAACCCCTTGGGGCGTTGCTATTCTCGCAGAGCGCTCATTGGCTTCATGAAGCTGTGTCAGAAGTACAAGGTTCACTTTATCAGCGATGAGATCTACGCCCTCTCAGTCTGGTCGAACACCGTTGATCAACATCCTCCTCCTATTCCTTTCGAATCCGCTCTTGCCATCGACACTACAGGCATCATTGACCCTGAGAGGTTACACGTTCTATGGGGAATGTCCAAGGACTTTGGTGCCAATGGCATCCGAGTCGGAGCCATCGTATCTCAGGCCAACTCCTCCCTTCACGCTGCTATAGTCGCTGTTGGTCTATACAGCTCTGTGTCTTCCATCTCCGACCACATCACGGCCAACGTTCTGGAGGACGATGCCTTTGTCGATGCATACTTGGCCGAGAACCAAAGAAGGCTATCAGCTCAATACGCACGAGTCGTTTCTTGGGCAGTGAAGAACAATATCGATTACGCTCCCGGCGTGAACGCTGCCTTCTTTTTATGGGTTGATCTCGGCAAGGCTTATGAGGCACGGCACCCGAAGGTTGAGACTGAAGATATCACGGATTTTGTCATGGACAAATTGATGGAAAGGATGGTCTTTCTTGCCTCGGGTAAAGCCTTTGGTTCCGAGAAGCCAGGCTGGTTCAGAATTGTTTTTTCCCATCCAGATGAGTACCTTGATCTGGGTCTTCAGCGAGTGATAGAAGCATTGCAATAGCATTTCTGTCTTAACATGATTGGATAAAACAACAAAGTGCGATCATCCTGGGAATAGATCTACTTTATAGGGAATCTGGTTAGTGATTGGCTTTCATGTCCCCGTTGAGCCCATGGAACAGACTTGATGTCTCCCCCTATCTGGTTTTCGAAACTTCTTTACCACTTCTCAGCCTTTCACCTGGACATTGGGAAACAATTTTCCCATCCCAAGTAGCCAAGTTCCAGTAACTTTTCGCCTTATGTTCTTCGCCAGAGGACTCACCTCACTAAACTGTAACCGGCATCCACCAGTTCATTTGCACTCAACATGACAGAGTAACCTGCCCACAGACCGTGTTTGTTGGAAAGGAGCAGCTCTGACAACGTCAACCTCGCTCATCGCAGTAGCTCCAATCATTTTGTTTTCTGGCGCAGGGTTCGTACCTTTCCTTCCTCCGGTTGGCCAGTCCAAGCTCAGTGATAGACCCGATGGTGAGTGGTGGCAGGATTACACACGAGCCTGACTGACTGTGCAACGATTATACCTTTAGTAAAAGGAGGCCAGCGTATAGCGAGACTAACCATAGAGTTCCATGGAAGCGCATCATCTGGGTACTCTCCCAGTAGCCGTGTAAATGGCATAGTCCCATCCTGGTTCCGGTAATTGATAGCCTCGTCCAGCTTACCCGAGCAACATCTGCACCCGGCACCACATCTACAGCCATTCTAATTCTGTTCTGTAAGAAGAAGTCCCTTATCCCTACAACATCTCCTGAGTGAACAACACGCGCTGCCGTGGTCATCAAATGTTGGTCTTTTTGGTTATTGATGAGAACGCCACTCGATACAGTTACTGCAAAGCGTGGTGTATCTCTTACCCTCTCAGATTACCAACATCTTTGAAACCACGAAGCTTCGTTCCAAGAATAGGGGTAGTTCGCTAACATGACCAGGCCACGGATGATCAGTGAGCTGTCTTGAGCCCTAACGAGACCATCGCTCGTGACTAGTATCGCCCATCCCAGAATAAATAACTTCACAGCAAGCAATGTAGCCAGGAAGCTAGTTCGCCTTCGACTTGAAATCAGTCTCTCAGCCCAAGCTAATCACGAGCTTTTCGTCCATGATCAGCATGACCTCCATAACTTTCGGATAATCTGGATGACTGGAAAATCTCCGTCACATCGCTCACAGCGAGGTCTCTGAGAAACGATCTTGGCGTGCATCGATTTTTGGCAAATATGGAGGTTCTGGTTTCCAACAAAGATATCTGTGTTTGGTACTTGAGGCTCGATATGTTGGAATAGAGAGGTCCTTCCTCGAGGCTTTTCGAGACACTCGCCCTTGATAGGTGCGAGGAGAAAATCTTCTGTAGTCTTGGATGCTATTGTAAAAGGACGCCCGTTTATTGTGAGAGGTCAAGGACGTGATGGAAATCTCTTGACGAAGAAACGGTACCTGTAAGGGGAACACCCCATATGCGTGACGCTTTGGAGTATGGACAACCCTTCCTCGCCGAAGACTGGCTTCAGATACTTGCCATCCGAGCCAAACCTCATTGGATATGTAACATGCTTGGGATTCATGTTGTTTTTGTTCCTTATACGTGAATATATGAGTCAGAGTTCGGTGTTTGCTTTACCTAATCATTGATATTTTTCAATGGCTCAGATCATTCTTAGGATCCGAGAAGCAGCTTTTGATTGCTCCTGACTCTTGGTTACTTCTATAGGCGTTCTGCTCCTCCTTTCTCCCTTCCCTTAACATCTTTATCTTGCTGGAACCTGTTTAGGTACTAATGCTTGCTCTTGTTCTTCTCAGAGGATTCAACTTCTAACGACTCCCCGAAACAGTAAAGGTTTTTTCTTCTCTTTGGTTCAACACGGCTAGGGCAGGAATCCAGGCTTGAATATAATAATTACATAGTACAAGGAGTAGAAGCCAGATCCAAAGTTTCTGAGGTGCATCTTTCTAAACGTTCCTGCCCTCACAATGGCTGTTTAGGAGTTATCCAACATCGGCAGTATCATCTCCGATAAAAGGTTCGTTCTTTGCACTCATCAACAAGGACTTTACCTTACCCTACATGGCGAGGCAACTTGTAGGCGGCCTTGCTTTGGTCCAATGGTTCAGGGTAGTCTACCGGAAGGCTGAAGATGAATTGGTCCTCTCCAGGCACAAACAAAGACCTCCCTCAGCCGGTTCACGCCGATGCTTTCCACTGACAACCCAGACCACAGACCCTCAGGCCGGTCTCGTCCTTGGGGGAAAATGCAACAAGCCCAATGGAGACATATTGAGCACGTCCCCTACGGTAGAGCAAAGAGAGGAGCCGGAAGACAAAAGTGAGGCAAAAGTGCATCCAATTGCATTTGCGTTGGTCGTGCCATAGTCGCTGTTCAAATTTGTACTCCGGCGCCCAACCCGGGCGGTCCGCTACGGATAGATCCCGTCCGGGGGTCAGCTCACCAATCGGAAGACTTGACCCATGCCCGGGTCCCGATATTTTGGACAAGGGCCCCGAATTTAATTTTTTTGAGGTGCGGCCCTTGAAACCCCGGCTCAGTGAGTGAAAAATTAGAGACGGTCCGACTTATGGGGACGGGGAAACGTTGAGGGGATTCACTAATGCTGTTTAATGGACATCAATCAAGGATTGTTTGAAGCGGCTGGACCCTTGGAAACAGCCGGTGCTTTAGCGTGTTAGCGTGAGTGATACGGACGGCCGCCATCGGATGGTAAGCGGAGGGTGTCGGTCAACTTGAGAGGGGACACCGGTAGGCGCTGCTCAGCTGCAGAGACTTCAGTTCAGTTGTTATCAAATAGATAGCCAGATTAGTTCGCCCATCACGCAATAACAAAGGAATATGCTATTCATTCCCTTCTGGTCATGCCATGTCCACGTCAGCGAGTTCAGTGCATCTGATGGTGCCCTGTAAGTGGTGAAGCTACTGCAGGTTGGTTTGAAAGCGAATCGAAAACTGCATCTCTTGTGCCTGGCCCTGGTGTGGTGTGCTTACTGTGTGTGCCTGAGCCCTTACAATCCAATGCAATACCGATACCCGAACAGAATCTGACAGGGCAGTCTTGGGCGAAGTACAGTGAATTGCTATATCTCGGGGCATTATTCCCTGTCAGGGTGTCATAGAGATCCTGCAAGAGAGGAAGAAACGAATCTCACTGGATGTGATCCCAGACATAGATGCGATTTACATTTGATGACGGGATAATTGCGACATATGTCTGGTACAGTCGTGGATGTATGCATGAGGTTCCATTGGCTTGGCTCACAATCAATATGTACCAGACTCATGGGACATAATCCACTGTGAATAACAAACATTTCACGACACGAGCATCCCTTTGAGGAAAGGAATTGCAGTCAGGGGTATCAGTATAATTACTGTACAAGAATAACTAGAGTTTGTTATTAAACTCGGTTTCGCGTAAACTGTCAAGCCCCAAACCTATTCCCGATCAAATTGTCCGCTGCACCTTAGATCGAAAGGCGAGCTGTTGGAAAGAATTTTCGTACCAGGGTTCAAAACATGGAGCGAATAGAAATGAACCAAAGCTGGCACGGGTTTAACACCACCACCACGAACGATCCATTATTATCGACTGTGATGGACTCACCTATATCCATGACTATCACACTAGGAGTAATCTCGGACCTCCTTAACGAAAAACTTGAGGGGCAACGACAGAGATAGCCAGACATGGGATACCACAAGATCTCTCGGGATATTGAATAGGCGAAACTCTAGATGCTCCCAGATCCTGCAAGCGACCACTCCTCCTCTCCAAAGAGCCAAGCTTTTGACGATCATTGATAACGTCTTAGCCTAGCGTGCTCTTAGGGCAGGGGACAGGCCATAGCAGCTTGAGCTGGAGGGTCACAACGGAGGAACCGTACGCTTTAGGCTTGGGTTTCGATATGGTTCTGTTTGTTGGCCTTTTTGCCTCCCGCTACAGGGGCGCCGCCGTTGATGGTGAGTGGTCCAGACGGTGATGGCTTCGCATCACGAACGGTCATGTCTTTGAAGGTTTGGAGCCTACGAAAGCCATCCCCGCGATAACCGGCCCCCGTAAATTTTCTGGGGTTTGTCTAGTGTCTTGTGTTGGGGGAGATTTGAACCAGTTGGAGCCCTGCAGGATGAGAGAGAAAAAAGTCTAAACTGGCATCATGAATGCGGATGTGACGCTCTAATGTCACCATTTGGGGGATCGGGACCTGAAGAGGCTTGGAAAACGTCTGTTCGCGACCAGTGACCCTTTGTTTGCCATGCCTCTATACCCGATTCTGGGAGGGAGTTATCCTATGAAGGAATTGAGCACCCTAGACGTGAATGAATGAAGCCAAAATGAGGCCGTTGATGTGGATAGACAGACACTCACTCGCGGTGGTGATAGTTGGTGCCTTAATTCGCCTCTTGCAACACAACATGCAGCTATTCCCACTTAATGACAGCATTAAACTCGATGGCTGTGTTTTTCATGCCGTCTTCATCCGTCCAAGGACGCCGTGAGAGCCCACACTCCGCACTCGGTATCCTCCAACGCGGGGAACAAAATGGGGAAAGCTCTTGTCTCACAGCTAAAGTTAACGTTATCCACTGTAGACAAGCACTAAACACTAACAAAGGACCACAATGTCCGAGTCTTGACGAGAATAACCGTGAGCAAGAGTTAGAGACCAATGTTTATTGTGACTCTGTCTCATCTCTCCTTCATTCCACGACTAGTTAGTCAGAGCGTCCGAAATCCAGTTGGACCTGGTCCGGTATTACACTAATAACTTCACGTTATGAGTACGGCATAAACATTTCTCACAAGCAACTGCAAGCATGAGAGAAATCAGTGAGAGAAATATACACACCCAATCGCCTGGGTCTCTTCCTGATACCGGCTTTCTCCCCGGTTAATGGCATGTCTTGTCTCTCTGCCTGCTCGAGTTGCACAACTTCGAGACAAGGAGCGGGACCTGCCTACATACATACACATATGGTGCGCGTCATGATGGCATAAAGACAAGGCGTTATTGAAAGTGAAAAAAGAAGGGAGAGCGCAGCTACCAACAAAAGAGGACCAAGATTCAGGAATTGTTAGACATGTTGCCCTACTTACTTTCTTTTTCAACCCCTGGCCTAAGCTCGTGTTCCACAAAGTTTCTCGAAGCTCCAGAATCTCGATGTGATGAACACAAAGATAACAAATTATAGCTCGGCCATTCTAGGATCGTTTGAGCCAGCCTCATGCACTTGATTGTTTCTCGAGGGAGGATCATGAAACGGATCTATCAACTTTTGGCAACCCAGGCGAGCACACACATATCCGGAGACAATGATAGCTTGTCAGTGCCTAGGAGCTATGGCCATAATTATGCTCATATAACACGATATATTATCAATCTTTCATTGAGTTCCTGAATCACGTAGACACTAAGAACCGCATAAGTGCAACATGATCTGCTAACACACGGCGTCTCGCCATTCAATCTTGTAGCACTTTTGTAACAACCACTCGTTTCTACTAAGCTTGTAAGGACCTGTCATAGATCAAGACATCGGGGGATCGGGTATTGATAGGGTATAACATGTCTCGGTGCTCTTTCTGAAGATATCAAGCGCCTAAAAAAGCAACAATACTGTGATAGAAAACGTTTGTATCTGTGTAAGACATAAGCACACAGCCCAACATAGGCGGTGGAGGTCTCGCCTTGTCTAGCTGAGAGTTTCGAAACTGGAATAAGAAGCACGAAAAGACGCCATAAGCATGGGATAGTCGACACGGGCGTGCTGCTGGACCGTACGAGACAGGCGTTCTGGGCTGACGTCCTATGCAGCCCCGGGCTGGTGGGTAACAAGACACCGCCTCCACCTACGCAGTAGAAAAATATGTGCAGAGGAATTCATGGCTTGGAGTCGCGAACGCGGTAGAACATAGTCTCTGTGTGTATTTCAGAGAAATGGCTGCCCAAAGGGCGCCGCGGGTGTAAATGGTCGCACCCCTTCATCCTTCAGGTCTCAGACAGACGTGGGAGAAACCCATGTAATCCCCCATAGGCGAGATAACTGTAGTCGTAGGGATCCATATTTGCATTTGATAGTTATCCTCGGCTGTATGGTATTGACATGGCGCCTTTCCTGATGCAACACCATTGTCAGGCTTTGCATTGCGCAACGAGACCCTGTCCTGAAGTCTCAGCAAGGCAATTGGTCTTTGTAAACACCACCGTTACAAATGGAAACTGAAGGGAGACAGTGTAAGACGGATTGACCCATAATAGCCGGATCTTCCGTCATTGGGCGGTGCAGAGGGAGATTGTCGTCAGAAAGTTGGCGCGGAAGCCTGAGGTACGTGTAAGCGTGTAAGTGAGATGCCGCTCGGCATAAACGATGATCCCCCCCAATCTGAAACGGCGACGTATGTGTCAACGTAACAGCCTATCGAATTGACGCTGGAATAGCCGACGATCAAATCATATCAGCATGAAAAACAAGGCATCAACAGAGTTGCAGCATGTCGGAGATGGCTGTGGTTGTAGTCAATGGCACTGGGCGGGCGAGTGAGTGGTGCAAGAGGCGTTGAGACGTCCATTCGGCCTTTGAGCCGCAGTTGCTGATGGTGGGCATGATTCCACGTGGTGTAACCACACCAGAGGTACCTGGGTGTTTCCTAATCCTGGCATCAGATACAGAACAAAGGGCGTTTGCCTTGGATACAACTCAGGGATGAAGATGAGGGATAAAGAAGGGTGTTGGTATAGTCCAATGTCGTGTTAACGAGCTGTTGAGAACTCCCTTCCTTGCACGGATAGAGGCTGATTCATCCTCTCTTCGGTGACTTCAGTACGATATCCTCTTTTGGCCAGAGGCATGTGTATCGCGTTGCACAACAATTGACATGGATGTTCACGTATCACAGCCGCCCTGCCTTTGTCACACCACAACCGCGGACACGACAGGAACCCGGACCAAGCGACGAACCTGAAGCCGTTGAACAAGAACAAGATAAAAAAAAATCCTTTCTGTTGGTGAGACCTTGATTGGAAGTGGCTCGCTGACTTTGTCCTGGAATGTGAAAAGAGTAGAAAAGAATAAAGAGACTATTGTCTTGTTTCTAAAACATGAGTCTATGCTACCCTGTCATGACGATTAATCATAAACATCTTGAAGAGCCTCAGAGACAAAGAATGCCGAGATGATACCCGGGACTTTCTGAGAGCTTAATTGTCTGAGACGCTTGAAATAAAAAACAAAAACAAAATTGCTTGCTCAAGACATTGAGATGTCACTGGTCAATATTGACAGTTGTGCAAGTGCCGTGCTTTGGCAGTACCAAAGTCCATGGTGCGTGCTCTAAAGCAGAGGAAAGTAATGCAAAGCCACGATGGGTACTCTGTAACCTTGCATTTTCTTTGTATGAGTTAAAGGCATCCCTCACTTCAGTTCGACTTACACAGGCTCCATCCAAATGGGTAGATGGAATTGACATGCCTAGCGGAACAGACCGAAACAACGGGCAAAACCAAGGTCAAGAACCAAGGTATTTGATGTGATATGATGTTCCTTGAACCAAGCAAGCAAGGCACAATGAAGCAAGGGTTGAGCCTGGATTGGCGCGGGCCGACGTCACACAGGAAGAGGTGAGTTTCCGGCAACACAAGCAACACAGCACAGTCAGCATAACACACAGCGCATCTCATCCATTCACAGCGCGACGCAACCTCCGGCCCGAGCCCGCCGATCAAAAGAGAAGTTTGCTTTTCCAGGGTCAGGCATGATAGCCAGGCACAGACAGGTACAGGGTTTCGATATGTCCAGAGTAGAGAGTACAGAGGCTGCCACGTAGTCCAAGGCATCAGGATCAGGTACCAAGGACGGAGGAAAGACAAAACACTGCCTCTGAGCGTTGGCTCTAAGAGGCAATCGATCGAGATGGAAATAAATTCGAATGCAAGTGCGAAAAAGCTAGCACATACCAACCAACAGCACTGACTGACTGACCGACCAAGATTGTGTGTGATAATGATGTGTTTTAGAGTGAAGCATGAAAAAGACTCCATACTCCCGAAACAGCCCACATTGCTCCATATTATGCCACTAGGTTGTTATTGATTCTGATGCAGACCAAAAGAAAGTAAAGCAAAGCAGGCCTGGATGAGAGGCCGGAATCTTGGGGTTTCACTGCCGGACCAAGCGAGCGAGAGGAACCGTGCAGTGAATGAATGAATGAATGAATGGCTGGCAATGGATGGACGCATTGTTTCGCCATCTGCCGAGAAAAAAACAATTTCACCCCAAAAACAGCTCATCCATCAACCGCCCAGCATCGGATATCACAGGATAATGGGCAGACAGAAGAAACAGATTGGGCTACCGTGCTTTTCGTATATGTATCTGTGTCTTCTTTTTTTTTTTTTTTTT
>JABSSZ010000229.1:0-39068 GCA_013755755.1 Fusarium sp. NRRL 25184
TATAAGCTCTCAGCCACAGGTCTCAACTGCAAATAACACATCTAGCTCACAATGATTAGTACATGATGAGTCTGTTCCATTGCATGGAGCACTGCGTGATGCGAGCCAGAGAAATAAGTAAGCGTGATGTTTGTTTACAAGGCACACAAGATTTCCGGTAGACAGTGAGAAAGGGACACGTAGATTATACTTGTGAGCCTTGTTGTTGAGTGCATCTTGTAGTTTTGGCAGCCAGATTATTGCGAGAATTCGGAAGCCTGGGTTGTCGCATGAATCATCTTCCTCTCCTTGCCGTCAATAGCCGCCTTCAGCTCAAACGTCATCTCCGGCAGACACTTCACTGAATCATTGTAAGCACAATCTCGTTTTGCCTGGAAGCCTGTTTGATCTCACTGATACATTGTGGAAAGGGCATTGACAGCTAATACATTTCTTGCATACTCATATCTGCACAACAATGCGCCCCTTGAACGCCGCGTCCTCGTAAATCTCAACAATCTCGGGGATCTTCTCGAACGGCAACACTGTCAAATGCGACCTCACGCCCGCCTCCTCCACGACGTTCATCATCCTCTCTGTCGCAGCTCTCCCCGCCACGTAACTTCCCTTTATCGTCAACTCTCGAAACACAATAGGCGCCGCGTCGAACTGCCATGGATTCTGAGGAAGCCCCAATATTCCCAGCGTGCCTTTGATTCTCAGAATACTGAGCGCCCACCGATTCGCTTCCAACGACGGCGTGCAGACAACCGCTGCTGCGACGCCCTCGCCGTTGGTGAAGTCGGAGATGGCTTTTGATGCCGCTGCGGTGTCGGAAGAGTCCACAACAAGGTCAGGCTTCAGTGCTGAATTCTCCATGTCTGATGCTAACTGTCGACCAGCTTCTCTGCTATCACCCGCAACGACCTTGAACCCGAGCGCTTTTGCGAACTGCACACCAAGATGCCCAAGTCCACCGATACCCACGATCGCCACCGTCTCTCCTTTGGCTACATTCGCCGTCGCGCCCTCAAGACTTCCCCATACTGTTGCTCCCGCACAGGTGAGCGGGGCCGCTTGCTCAAACGAGATCGAGGCCGGAAGTCTGACGGTCGTCTTGGGATCAGCAGATGCATACTCCGCAAAACCTCCATCGTGCAAGAAGCCAGCTGTTTCCCGGTTATCACAGAATCTCGGATCAAGCTCTTCGCCTCTTCTTTGCGTCAGGCGACATCTTACGCATGAGCCGCAAGCATGCTTGAAGTTGAGGACGCCAACACGATCGCCGACTTTGAGATCCCCTTTATAACTACTACCGACTTTTGCCACTACACCGGCTATCTCATGAGATGGGATCAGACCAATTGGCGCTGGCTTCTCGAACTCGCCTTGCAAGGCTTGAAGATCTGAGTGGCAGAATCCAGCTGCGTGAACCCGGACGAGGATGTCTGTGTCTCGGATGGACGGCAGTGGACGCTCCCCCAAGGCATATGGTTTGTTATACTGGACACCATCAGCACTTATTCGTTGCAACTAATTCCTCGTAGTCATGCTCACCTCTGCGATATACGCCGCTCTCATATGAGATGGTAGTGCTGCGTCGGACGCCATCGCAATTGCTTCTTTCTGTTTTCAAAAGGCTGTCCGATGTCAACCTCGAAAAGCGACATCAAGACTGTCTGCCTTCGGAACCGACTGCCGTGTTATCTCCCGGCCTGGGCTTTGTCGCCACACTACCTGTCGCATCAAGACCCGCCAAGACACGGTGTTGGAGTACCCCAACAGGGATCTTGGGGTAAGTCTCCAGTCCCGGGTCAGGTACTCCAACGGCTTGAGTGGACCACGAAGCGGGTTGAGATTAACAATCATTTCTTTGGGAATGGAATGGCTGGATTGCTTTATCTATGTTGATAAACTGATAAGTTTGCCTCTAGGTTTTGATTGTCTTGGCTAGTACGTTTCGACAGCTTCCTCACACCATTCCGCCTAGATCGACGCCGCAACCATGTCTGTTTTCTTCAAAGAGATTCTCCCGTAGGTCAACTTCTGAGCCGGACTCTCACAGCACAAAAGCTAATAGTCTGTTCTAGTGGCAACCCTGTTCAAGCAGGCGACGTCGAGGCCCTTCTTGATCCTCTCAACCTCACCATCCGCCCCGAAGAGTCATCAGAATACCAACTCCTCCTCGCAGCTGTTCATGACTGCGCAGAACGTGTCTCCAATCTCCCCGACTATCAGCCCGTCCCTGATATCGAAAGGTTCCCCCGTCAAAACATTCACCTTCCCGAAGAACATGAGCAGAGCTATGGTCATGCCTGGGCGCATCGATTCATCATCGAAGGCGACAAGTCTTCGCGCTCTGCATTGGCAGGGAAGTCTGTTTGTCTGAAAGACTGTATCGCTGTTGCTGGTGTACCACAGTTCTTCGGAAGCGATGCGTTTCCTGCTTGGACACCGTCGACTGATGCCACTGTTGTTACGAGAGTCCTTGAGGCTGGGGCTGTGATTACAGGAACGGCCACATGCGAAAATTTCTGCAACTCGACATCATCTTTCACAAGCGCCCAAGGAACGATCGATAACCCGCGCAAAGAGGGATATTCTGCTGGTGGTAGCACCTCTGGAGGCGCAGCTCTTGTCACGGGTGGTCTGGCCGACATTGCTATCGGTACAGACCAAGGCGGCAGCATCCGTGTACCCGCCTCGCTATGCGGTTGTGTCGGATTCAAGCCAACTCATGGTCTTGTTCCATATACAGGCATCAGCAGTGGTGACCAAATTGACGACCACGCTGGACCACTCGCCAGAACAGTCGACGAGGTTGCTGCTTGCCTAGACGTCATTGCAGGCTACGATGGGATCGACGACCGGTCACTTGGTGCACAATCACCCGGATCATTCCACTTCTTGAGCTCGTTGGCCGGTGCATCCGTCAAGGGCCTCCGGATCGGCATTCTGAAAGAAGGTTACGAGAATAATCTGGTGCAACCAGGCGTAAAGCAAACCTTTTTCGACACGATAAACCGACTCAAATCTCTCGGCGCTACTGTCGAAGAGGTTTCGATTCCCCTTCATAACGAAGGCCCCTCAATATGGACCATCCAGCAACGCATATCCGGCTCGGCAGGCATCCTCGGACAAGCCAACGGCCGACGTGGTCTCTACCTGACTGAGTTCGAACAAGCTCGTCTTCCATGGACATCTTCTGAGTTTGAGAAGCTCTTCCCTTCCACCAAGAATACTGTCATCAACGGCATCTATCTGTCGCGCAACTTCCCCGGTCTCTACGCAAAAACGGTCAACATCAGCCGCCAAATACGAGATGCCTACGAAGCAAAGTTCAAAGAGTACGATGTCATCATCATGCCAACAACACCCTTCGTCGCACCGCGTCACGGCTCACGGGAGTCTGTGCTCAAGTCATTTGAGCCGAGCATTGGTATGACGAACAACACCGCCATCTTCAACGTCACAGGTCATCCAGCGCTGTCCTTGCCTGTTGGTTGGTCAAAGGCTGTTGATGATGAAAGTGTTCTGCTGCCAGTCGGCTTACAGATTGTTGGTGGTCTTTGGCAAGAGAAGAAGGTTCTAAACGTTGCGAAAGCGCTAGAGAGCAGTTATGATTGGGAGCAGGAGGGGAAGTCTACAGTTGAAGAGGCGGAGGATGTGCTGAATGAGGTCCGACGCGTCAGAAAATCTTCCCATTTGTAGAAGCCAGCATTTAGCGCTGTATAGATTGAATATCATATGTTGCTAAACCTTTTGCATCCCGTATCCGATTGACCGTGTCACATCTCCTTGTGTTAAAATCTCATCTAATCTTCAAGGTCTCTTCACAGAGTTCTCTAATTTTGACAATCTTCTCTAAACCTTGACAAATTCATCCCCAACCAAGTCGAGTTTCTTCGTAAATAATATGTGACTAACGTAATGCTGTGCTATGCTTACCCTAAATTGTTAGTTGATTATCTCCCCGCGATGGCACCCCAAAGATAACGCTATCAGACGCTACTCCAAGGCTGCCCCACTCACGGCTCCATCATAAACCAAGATACCCCATTCGCCTCCTCCATCACAATTCCTCTCCAACTCTTGGAGTCATTACCGCAAAATGGGTGACAACATCGGCACATACGAGACTCCAAACAAGCGACAAAGAGTGGGTTACAATGGAGCTGGAGTCAATCTACGCATGTGTCCACATTGCGGGCGCACCTTCAAACGGACCGAGCATCTCGAGAGGCACGTCAGAACACGTGAGTCTTGTGATCCGATTCAAGATACGGCAGCTGATTTGATGTAGATACCAAGGAGAAACCGTTTCTGTGCCATTGCGGGGCATCATTTGCGAGACGTGACTTGCTCACGCGTCATCAAAGGATAGCCGAGCATGACGGCGACGTACCTTCGCCTGAACCTGCGCAAGGGAATGTGACTGTAGTACCGCAGAGGCATGACAGCATCGGTGACCCAGACTTGGCTGCCGCTGTGTCACTGTCAGGCCTAAGTGTTGACCCATGGTTCTGTGCGAGAACACAGCAGTCGATGCAGCTTCCAGTTGCTGTTCCTCAGACAGTCGATGAACAAGTGCAACACCCAGCGAACACAGATCATGGCCAATTCGTTCACAACTTTCTGTCACCACAGATGCTTGACAGTGGTCAGTGCTCTCATTTCCGTCTATATCCAAAATGCTGACTCAAGAAAAGGCGTTGACTTTGATACCCACTTCCGCGAGTTCACCAGCTTCCTCGATGGCGTCGGACTCTCTGCCGAGTGGAGCCCTTTCTTCGGCGACCATGACAGACATGAGGAACCCATCGATCCTGGGCTTACGCAAGACGATAATGAAGAGACCTCTCCCCGTCAAGGAGCTCCGACCCGAGCTGGGACGCCTTTCAGCTCATGGCTTCCTTCTGCACCAACGGGTAATCGGATATCCAATTATGTCTCCGACACAGACAGTAAGTCTTTGCTTCTGACCTTGATCGACGTGATCACTCACATGGACAGACCCAAGAGCTATTGATCCCGAAACACGCCCGTTCAAAGTCACCGAAGAGCAAAGATCGAAACTCAAAGCATCTATCCTTGACCACGCTCATCTCCTGGACCCAGCCTTTTGTGTCCCATCGAGACACGCTCTCACGCGTTACGTGACCTCATTCTTTGGCGGCTTCCATACCCACATGCCCTTCATTCACATACCGACATGGCAGATCAACGACCACTCACCTGAATTGATCTTTGGCATTGCGGCTATTGGGGCACAATACTGCTTCGAGTCGAGAGCGTCAGAAAGACTCTTCTTCGCCGGGAAAGCACTGTTGATGGAGAGATTGAAAAAGGGTTCAGACTCGTTTAGTGTGTCCGTTCCTATACCGCGTGCCGTGCCACATAATGCTCGTCGAAGCGATGCTGGAAAAGATGAAGCGGTCGAAATTATCAGAGCTTTGATCACGCTCATGGGCTTTGCGACCTGGGAGCCGAAAGCACCAATGGTCCAGGAGTCCTTCTTGTTGCAGGGTTTTCTTACTCAAATCTTGCGGAACTCTGATCTTGAGGACGTTGATGAGCCCGCATCACCAACTCCATCAGATCAGCCAAGCGACGGCAACTCACTGTGGCACGAATGGAAGACGTGGATCAGGCAAGAATCAAACAGGCGCTCCAAACTCATCGGATTCTCGTTCCTTCATACTCATAGCATCGCATACAATGTGTACCCAACGCTCCGCAGTAACGAGATTGGTCTCCGGTTACCTTGCTCTACACAAGAGTGGAAAGCCCCGACACCAGCACTTTGGCGCGCTGCGACAAAGGAGGTTCAAGAGCCACAGTTGTTCTTCCGGGAAGCGTTGTCATTACTTCTTAAGAACAAGAATGATTCAGCGCCATTGTTGCCGATTCCTACGCCATTGGGAAACTATGTTCTCCTTCATGGACTGCTTCAGAGAATACACATCGTTCGGGATTTGACGCTTCCAGTAACCAGTGACTTGGCTGTCCTTCCTAGTGAAGAAGTTGAGAAACTGGAACGAGGCTTACGCTCGTGGACTTCGTGCTGGCAACAAGCACCAGAGTCAACTCTTGACCCCAATAACGAGAACGGACCGATTCCCTTCACTTCCAGTTCCCTTCTGTCACTAGCATATGTGCGTATATACCTACACCTGGGTCCATACAGACAGCTCGAGACACGAGATCCACAACGTATCGCCAATGCGATTGCAAATAGTCCAGACATCGACAGAAGTGACGGCGTGATTGCCGCACTCCTGTACTCGGCTCACATGATCGGCATCCCTGTGCGGTTGGGCGTTGACCGTGTTGCAAGAAGTCAAGCCTTCTTCTGGAGTGTGAGGCACTCGCTCTCTGGTCTTGACTGCGCTGTACTATTGAGCAAATGGCTGTCGAAACTTGGTGACAGACTTGCCGACCACCCCCTGACTGGTAAGTCTGCTTCTAATCGAAAGCCCCAATACTTGCAGCTAACAGAAATATCAGATAGCGAAGACAGGATCCTGCACTGGGTCAGATGCATCGTCGAGGAAGCATACACGGTCGTCGATTTTGATCAAGGCGTTGACGCGGATGATCCAACTCTTCTGGACTTCCGATGTCCAAACAACCTATGTCTGGCAGTTTTGAAGATATGGGCACATTTCTTCAAGAGTAACACCCAATGGCCTTTCATCAACATCATAGGTATCGGGTTGGAAAAGTATCGAGAAATACTTGTTCAGAGGAGCATCGGCTGAAGTCTTCACCTGACAACATAGGTTCTGGAGACGCTTTATTTGTTACTACCAAATGATACCCTACTTCTGCTCCTGAGCTTTGGGCATGACAGCCCCCTTTGGTGGCTTGTTCTTCTTCTTAAACTCATCACACATCTGCTCCATTGTCACCCATTCAACACCTTCATGCTTGTTGATGTACTCAATCAACCTGTCTGCTGTTAGCTTGAACTTCACCTGGAAGACTTTGCCGTTTACCTTTCGTGCATCAGGAGAGCATGTGGCCGTCCAGACACGTCGGGGTGAACGGTAAGAGGGAACACGCAGATCTCATCGGGATCGTCGGCGTATTCGCGGTAAAAATAGTCAAAGTGGTCTCGCCACAGGTCTTCAACATCTCGAGAGTTGACCCAGCCGTGGCTGTTAGGGGCGTCTTTGATGAACATCATGGGGGGGAGGCTATCGCAGTGTCAGGATCATTCTCAGCAGAATTGTAGTAAGAAGCGTTGACATACTGTGATGAACGTTAGCACTTGGATCTTCCAATGATTGCCAAAACCCACCTCATCTAGGTACCAGTTTGCTGGAATCTCAACAAGTCCTGTATCCTGGCCCTTGACTAATGGCTTCATCCAAGTCTCAGCCTTTTGCTTATAGTCGATCTTGGTCCAGCTATCATTAGTTCGGAGCCAGTACATATGGCAATCATCATGAGACATTGAGTGATCATACTCAATGCCGTAGCTCAGCATCAGATCGACGCCCTCCTTACTAGTCTCCCACCAAGGGGCGACGCTTCCGCGAGGAGGTTTTCCGCAGAAATCTGTTAGCATCTTATGAGTCTTCTCCAAGACATCACGTTGTTGCTCTAGTGTCATGTCGGAAGGATTCTCATGAGAATAACCTATAGGACGGTCGTTAGTTGCAGGGGTTACTGTTAGATAGTCATATCACGAACCATGGAGCCCTATTTCATGACCTGCGTCTCTGACCATTGCGCACTCTTCGGGAAAAGTCTCAAGACTGTGTCCAGGGATGAACCATGTCGCTTTGATGTTGTACTTGTCAAACAACTTGAGCATTCTCCGAGTTCCATGTGTTCCTGCAAATAGGCCACGGGAGATATCGCTAGGTGAGTCTTCACCTCCATAGGAGCCGAGCCATCCAGCGACGGCATCGACGTCGACTCCATACGAGCAAAGAATACGCTTAGGCATTGTGGCGTTGGTGTTGGTGACAATTGAAAGGAGTGGGGATCAATTGAGGACTGGAACACGATGTGCAGTGCAATAATGATGTGAACAATCTCTAGGAAGTCAAGTGGTTCAGATAACTCTGGCTAGAAATACGTCAAGATTCTAGAATCTAGACCCTCAAGAATCCCGCATGCGGCGGTCTCCCCGCGTCTCCAACAAAAATTACAGCAATACCGATAACTAATAGAGGGGCTAGAGGGGTAATGACGCTTATCGGCAACCAACTTATCATGGGGTATCGTTCACCCCAGAACTAATCTCACGCTAGTCTCCAACTCCAAAGCTATGCTCCAACTCTCTTATCACTCTACGAGTCAGGATCTTCCCCAGAGTTTTACAGGGGCTGTCTTTTACCCCAGACCTTATCATTGGACTTTGATGAAGCATCCAGGAGGAGATATTGCTGGGTTCTTGATAAAGTTGAGCTTGGCGAAGACTGCCGGTATCGATCGACAAGTGATAATAGACAGGTCGATCCCACCATTTTGAGTCCTGCATCATCCAACTTGTTTCTTCATCATCTTTTATGAACATTACTTTGACCAATATGAGTTCTTCAGAAGGAGAAAAAGGCGAGAAGCAGTCTGGTGGCATGCTCAGCAGTGGAAGTATTGAGCTTGGAAGACAAGAGGGTGTTGATGATGGAGAGGTCTTCCAGAAAGTTCCTGGAAAGGTCGACTTCCGCACTGTTGGGTGGATTCAGGCCTCCGTCATCTTTCTCAAGGGTAAGTCTCTGTAAAATGTCTTCGAGTCTAAGCTAACTCTTCAAGTCATTTTTGCTACCGGCGTCCTCACAATCCCGAGTGCCATGTTTGTCCTCGGTGCTCTCCCTGGTGCGATCAATGTCCTCGGGTGGCAAGGTCTGAACACCTACTGCGCTATTGTCCAGGGAAACTTCCGAAATAGACATGCTGGCTGTCACAGTATCGCCGATATGGCGAATGTAGTTGGCGGTACTTGGTTAAAGGGTAAGAAGCCCCGACTACTTGCTATGCACAAAGACTAATAGCCACCGTTTCAGAGGTCGTTGGAGTTCTGTTCCTCGTCACGTACGCCATTGTCGGTGCTTCAGGTATCTTTGGTACCTCTGTTGCGCTCAATGTTCTTAGTAACCATGCTATCTGTACCAATTGGTTCATGTTGGTAGCAACGATTGCTGTTCTCATCCTCGCAAGTGTCCGCAAGTTTGAGAATATTGCGTGGCTTACTTGGGCTGGTTTCTTGACAGTATATGTCGCTGTTTTCATCGTCGTGTAAGTCTCTTATATCCAGTATCCCTTCTTTGCTTACATATCTTAGTGTCGGTGTTACAACCCTCGATCGACCAGCAGCCGCTCCTCAAACCGGAGACTACGAATTTGGCTACCATGTCATCGGCAATCCCACTTTTGTTGCCGCCATCACATCCGTCTCTACAATCTTCTGTAGTGGTGCTGGAACTTCCGCCTTCTTACCAGTCATCTCTGAGATGCGCCGACCTCGAGACTACAACAAGGCCGTTTACCTCTGCATGGGTATCGTCACGGCTTCATACCTCACCTTCTCGCTCGTCGTCTACAAGTATTGCGGCCAATGGGTTGCTTCGCCATCACTGGGAAGTGCAGGTCCTACCATCAAGAAGGTAGCTTACGGTATCGGTCTCACTGGTCTCCTTGTTAGCGCCTGTCTCTATGTCCACGTCGCAGCCAAGTACCTCTTCGTTCGACTCCTTCGACACTCAGAGCACTTCCAGAAGAACACCGTGGTTCATTGGGCAGTCTGGTTGGGATGCACGACTGCCATGTCTGCTGTTTCTTTCCTCCTTGCTTCTGGAATCCCCATCTTCAACTACCTCCTGGCTCTTGCTGGCAGTCTAACCTTTTCACCTCTCGCACTGGGTCTGCCTGGATATCTTTGGATCTATGACCACCAGCACTACCGAAAGGGAAAGATGTGGCAGGTTGTTGTTTACTATCTGAACTGGTTGATGATTGCGTTGTCTGTTTTCTTGACTATTGGTGGAACTTACGGTGTTATCCAAAACATCATCGATGCTTATTCACAGGGACTTATTGGAGGAGCCTTCAGTTGTGAGAACAATGATAGGTAGATTCATATGACTCAAGCTTAGCCTATATTCAAATTCAAGCTTTTCTACTCCAAACCTTCTTGTACATACCTGGAGTATTCTAATACTACTGTAAGAGAGCATACGGTGATGACAGGTGCCGTTTGGAGACTCCTCCTATCGCACCAAGCGCAACAATATACAGGATGGCTGGAGGGTAAGCAACAAGCGGATGTAGACGGCCTGGTCTGATGTTCATCAGGCCGAATGCATTGGTAGTCTGGGTTGAAGAGGAGGTATGTTCTTTATATTAGTCTGTAGTGTATCACCGCCGGTAGCGGACCGACTTCTAAGCTGACTCAGGAGCCTGTCTTGCATCAAATATGTACTCTGTTCATTTGTCGAATATGTAACTTCTATCGTATGAGATGCCTCTAGTGTGATAGCACATGTATTTATGCTGTCGAATCCCAATACCTCTTATCTCATAAATCATGTACCCAGTTCCTCCAACGCCAAACTCTAAGGTCAAGATCATAATCCCAAATTCCGACTCGTCGCGCTTTGTTCGCTCGCGCTGCAAGCGTCCGGATTCGCCAGTTCGTGAGAGACGCGTATGTGAGTCACCAACTCAATCTCATCGTCTCTCACCCCCCATTTTGCATATGAAGATGGTGGCGCTTGTCCTTTATGTGAGCTGTTCTTGGATGTTTGGCCTACTCCGATCCTTGTGTGGTTGCCGTAGCCGCTGAGCTGGTGTGAAGACGAACGATTTGTAGACTTTTTCGATCGTACGATGAATCTTCGAAGGCCCGGGAGGCAAACGACGATAACGGCGGTGCTCATCTCGGCGAGACTTAAAACGTCTATGCACTGGATTAGCTTATTTGAGTAGAGTTTTGGTGTAAAGACGTACTGCCGATCTCATCCTCAAGCTCAAAGTCGGTTACATTGTAAGCGATAAATCGGGAAAGGCTGACTATCAATGTGATGGTGCCCAAGGAAAAGACGCCAATAAGACCGATCTTTTGTTCCTTGCGCAATTTCAAGTGCTTCAGTAGGAAGAATGGATAGATAAATACTAGCATATGTTAGAAACGCAAAAAAGAAAAACAGCGAGGTTCGGGTCGGGACGTACTCAGCAAATCCGTTGAAAAGTTGAGAGCCCACTGAATACAGAAGGAAGGGTACGAATTCCAAGCAGACTTGAGCTGATTTTCGATAGACCTGGTCGATTCCGGTCAGTCCACATGATTATTTGCAAGTCTACCATTAGGCTTACCAGTTATCGGAAAAGGGCAGGCATATGAGGGTATTTGTGAGCACCGAGGCGAGTAGAGCGCAGCCGAGATAAATAGAGATTCCGAGTAGCACTTTTCTCAAGGTTTCCAGCACCCTGGGAATTAGGGTCCAGTAGAAGAGAACAATAGATATCTTGGGAAAGTAAATCCCAGTATCAAAAAAGTACTCAGCGATTAGTACAGTCTACAAGAAAGTTTATCAGCATCATTATTTCCCATTCACAGCCGGTATATCGTCATACATATAAATACTTAACAGAGTTAACTACGAGTTCTGGTCCGACCGCGGGGTTGTCGATGAGGATTTGAAGCGCGAGTGTTGAGCAGATGAACCATCCTAAGCTGAAGACCCATCCTAGCCATGCGAAGATATCGGACAGGCTGAGTAAGTTCTGCTTAAGGAGGTGGTGCGCCCAGGATCGTAGAACAAGGACGATTAATGCCAAAACAAGCAGTACTGCTTGTATAGCCTGCGCAAGAAGTTCAGTCAGTACCAAAGATTGAGAACCCGAGTAATCTGATTTGGAAACAAACGTACAATAGAAGTATTGATATTCATTGATGCGATGCTTGTCTGGCGGCAACAGCCTTGGTTTTACCGCCCAACGGGGAGGCAACAGGAAGAGGTCATGGGTAACTGAAGAAGGAAAATCCCGCTGGCGGATGGCAGCGCATTCAACTTTTAACGTTTCGCTGAAACCAACCACTAGACTTTAGAGTTTAAATCTTGGCTCAGCTAGAACTTGGCACTATTCTCGATGGGGTTGTGCTCCGTACATGTCTGAGCGCGGCTTTGGCGTCTTTGGCACATGCGCAGGGTGATCCGACAACAGCATTCGGCAACAAAGTTCCTCCACCAAAACAGACCTCGGCTACATACCTGCCAAAGAATTGTACCACTGACAGAAGGAATACCTGGTAATTGGTACCTATAGCTTGGACAAGAGCCTTGAAAGGAGCCTGTCCGTGAAGATATACATACAGCACATCGATAGCCATTACGCAACAAAACATTAAGTCCGAGTGGGACCTTGAATATCGGCCCGCTTGCTGATCCTGCCGGATCGACTTGGCGTCAATGCCAGGAAGATGAACATGGATTCTTGAAACAGCATGTACATTGGAAGTGAGAAGAGCTGCTATGCATAACTGGCTGGAACGGCAGTACGACCCGGCATTGATCAGCGCATGCCCACTGTACAGAGCACCCCCTCTGCAAATCCGGGCGTGGCTTGGATTGTATGCGGACGTAGACTACAGGTGAAGAAGGCGATCAATTCCAGAACGCCGTAATCTCAATGTGGTTAGGGTTTCCGCTTAGTAAGCTCCGTGTCCATTGCCGTGTCCCCCTATTCCGCAAGCCATCATCTCTTTTCCAGCTAGAAGCACCAGCCAACCACCTTCTGGAATAAGTAACAGGCCCCAGTGGCTCACGGACGCACACGCAACCATAAACTTGCGCTACCGAATTTTTTATAGCGCAAGGGGCAAAAGCTCCTAGAAAATGACTCGAGGTAATGAATGGCTTAGGTCAACACCAGGAAGATCAATTCCGCGGCTTGGCCAATTGAAAGTGTCTACCAGAAGAGCAATCTGCGGCTGAGACATGTGGCTGAAACCTTCTATCCATGGGCTCATGACAACCAACTCGTTCTTTTTGGAGGACGGGGATGATGAATCCAGATACGCGGTCGTTGCAAGACAACAAGTGTTAGTTATGCCTCCACTCTAACAAACTTGTATAAACCAAGCTTTCTCTTTCCAGCCTCCCTAAAGCTGTTTATTATGGGCACTCTCGTCTTCCAAGTACGTCACCATGAAGCAATCACCAGCATACGCACTCGGATGACCCGGTTACTGATATCGTCACTGCCGATAATCCGTAGTGACGTTTTCAGTGACATTATGGCAATTGAATTTCGTTTTGATAAATCTAAGTACGTCGCTCTACGCTTGTTGTGTTTAAACTTCCTCCCCGGCCTTGATCTTCTCGTACGCTCGCTTCACCTCAGGCAACGCCTGGACACGATCCAACCACGCCTTCACCTTTGGATAATCATTCAAACTCAAACCAGCATACTCATGCTGTCTCAGCCAAGGCTCAAAGTGAAAGTCGACGACATTCGGCTTATCCCCAGCCAAGATCCAGTCTCCGCCGTGTTTCTTCAGCTGCTCCTCCAAAACTCCGAAGCATCGATAGACCTGGGCTTGATATCTCTCATATGCATTCTCATTCTTGACGTTATTGTAATGACGGAACCAGTTGCACTGACCTGCTAGGTGTTAGTTTCGACGTGTTCCCTCTATTTATGTCGCAGAGAGATGTTGGTGAGGGTTCTTGAAAAGTTAACTTACCCATGAACGGCCCAAGAGTGCTAACAAGGAAGCTGGTCCACGCGTCGACATCAGCTCGTCCTTGCTCACCAGCTTCTTGTCGTGCACCAAACTTGTTCTCGGTATCATAGACGCGGAGGATGTAGTTCAAGCATGCAAGAGATTCCCAGCTGGTTACATTCGTATTGGGATCTTCCAAAGCTGGAACGCGGCCATTGGGGTTGATCTTGAGGAAGCGTTCACCCTTGACACCATTGGGTGCGTCTCCGAACTGCCAGAGCTTGACGGTGTATGGGATGTTAAGAGCCTCAAGGAGAATGGCCACCTTGAAAGGATTGGGGCCGGTGGTATGAGCGTGCAGGATGAGAGGCTTGATAGAAGACATCTTGAAATTGGATACTTTGAGATTTGAGACCTTGTAACTGTCTTGTATAAAGCGGTTCGTTGATATGGCTGCCGATTGACCGGGTGCTAGGTACAAACTTATATACTTGTTGAAGGGAACACGAAGTCTAGAAGCTACTGCTGGTGGAGATGATTTGAAATCATGTCTCGAACTACGTTACGAGGTTTCACTGGTGCTGTCCCGACCCATCTTGTCAATGCCGACGAAGATTGCTAACGATGATTGGTGGATTACAACATCATGACATAGGTAGTGGAGATGAATGGGGTCGATACCAAAATGGAGTTGGAGGCCAATACATAAGGTATCTACTTTCAGTTTGCAGAGCCATTACCTCATGAAGTACCCAGTAACTCAAAGACAAGGCCAAAGCCAATATGAATTGCACCAAAAAGCTGGTCGGACCAGAGTAACAAAGATCAAAAAGATGGTACAAGTGGAATCTAACCACCGAAGTTGGACGAACAGGGAATCGAACCCTGGACCACTCCCAGATTATTCTGATGAATTATGCTAAGGGAGTATTATACCACTAAACCATTCGCCCGGACGATTTCTGATTGGTTAAGAAGTTGCCTCACAATTGGAGATTATCATTCAAGCTCGGACAGTTCATCAAAAGAGAATTCTACTACAGCGACAGTTACAACTAGTTAATGACATATCCACCGTCAACCATCATGGCAGATCCCTGCACAAAGCTAGCCTTACTGCTAGCAAGAAATAATATGCAATCAGCCACTTCCTGCGGGCTGCCCATGCGACCCATTGGAGCGATGTTGATGGCAGGACTCAAGACATCAGCTTGAGGTCGGGTCATCGCGGTGTCAATGAGACCAGGACAAACGGCGTTGACACGAATTAGATCTTTGGAGTACTACATAAGTCAGTAACTTTACCAAATATTATGACGGCGAGGAACACACATCAATAGCATCGCATCTTGTCATACTAATCACGGCTGCCTTGCTACCGCAGTAGGCCGCTGTCATTGACAAGTATTAGCAAAAAAGTCCGAAATGAGCTTATATGTTCTCACTTACGTGCTGCTGGTCGACCAACCACTCCCAATTGTGAGGCGATATTGACAATGCTTCCTCGAACACCAGGTCTTCCATCATGTGTAGGCAGAGGGTCCTGCTTGAGCATACATTTGATGGCGGCACGAGATGATAGCCAACATCCGCGGTAGTTGACATTGTTGATCATATCAAATTCTTCAACAGAAGACTCATGAGATCTCTTGTTATTACTCAACACGCCTATGATACGATCAGTCGTTGACAATCCACTCTTAAGTATCAACACAACTCTTACCAGCGCCATTGACAACATAGTCTACTCTGCCGAAGGCTTTGATAGTCTCACTATAGAGGTTCTCGATGTCTGCCTCTTTGGAGATATCTGTTGGTACAGCGAGGACCTGCACATCTTGGAAGGTCTCTCTGATGGCCAGTTGTGTGTCATGGAGCTTTTTGGCATCACGATCAACTACAACAATTCTCTTACATCCTTCACGCGCAAAGGATAGAGCTGTCTCGCGGCCGATTCCTTGCAGGTTGTTAGCGGAAGAAAAGACGGCAAGGTGGCAGGGTTCTTACCTGAGGCAGCCCCTGTCACGAGCGCAACGCCATTGAAGATCGTCATATTGTTTTGGTTCACTTTGAAAGTTCGTTGATAATAAGTTATGAAAAATGTAGCTTATACCGAGAGGAACCTCTGTAGGCGGCGATACCGGCGTAGTTCTTATCTCATAGTCACAGAGTAACGTACGTGCCGACAGAGATGAATACCAGACTGGGCTGTGATGCCGATGACGCTAAGCTCCAACGTTATCGTTATCGATGTTATCTTATCTCTGGAGTGGAGTTACTCCAACTGCTGGGGTGAGTTGGAGTCGCCCTCCAAATCCCTCAATCATTCGTCAAAGTGCAGGGTAGGGTTATTATCATTGACTCATTCAGTTTTGACACGCTTCACATCAAATCGCTTGGCGGTGAAATGAATCTCGTATCTGTTATCTCAATATCTTCCTCGACTCTCGTTTTTAAAGTCTCAATCTCGGGATTGTCATATTAGCTAGATTGTTTGGACGTGCGTCGGAATACCAAGCATGGCATGGCGTCTGTAAGACCCAACTGGCTTAATTGGACAGTGTAGCTTCGTCACATCTTACAGTTGGGGATGCTTCTAAACCTGTATATGCAAATTCACAGACGCTTGCATGAGCGGCAAGATCAGCCTCATTAGAAGATCGTATCCTGATGTCAATCGCTTATCAAAGACCGTTGTCTAACAGCTCGGTAAAGGGATATTGATGGGTCCGGTCTCACACCACCGCACAGTCATCTTTGACAGGAGACTCCACTGAAGCCAAGACTCAGTGAGGCGGAAACGAGCCATATCCCCATTTTTGCCGGCGAGATCGGCTTTATCACGGAATCCCATTTCTCAAAAGAGCAGCAAGTCGAATTCATCGTCTCAAATTTTATGGTTATTTATGCCCTGGAACTTGGGAAATTCTTTTAAATACGCAACGCGTGTTAGTTCCGTCAGTTAACGCGACGCGAAAGGAACGAGGAGCAGCGATGGGACAGCCGGGAAAATTGGGAGACAGACGTTGTGCTAAGCCGCAGGATATTCTTTTGGTTCTTCTTGACAAGACAAACACTCCAAGACAGCGAATGAAAAGCGTAACATTCCCATATGATTCGCATCCGTCTTCCTTCTCTACGCTTCCGATCGCTAGCGCACGATCGGCTCCGACTCTCAACCCCCGCTCCAACGTCTCTTGAATCCGGGGAAAGGCTCAAAGGAGGCCAAAAAAGGTAAGATCATCCTTTCCCCCGCATTCTGAGACCGTACGGCAGTTAAATTAAGAAAAAAAGACGAATTAGAACCATGTATTTTTGATGCACGAAAAGTGAGATTTGGTGCTTGCGGCTGCATTGCGGAACTCGTGATGCGGATCCCCCATGTCGGATGGTGGGGCAGTGAACTGACTTGATCGTACGTGAACTTAAACAAGGGAGTTATATAAAGAGGCTGCTAATCGCTGTCTCTCGACGAAGGGAGAAAGAAAGATTTAGAGATTATGAGACTACCGACTGCTACATTTACAAAACTATTTAACCAACAATTCCGTGGGCCTGTATCCAGGAACATAAATCGGTCTTTCTACGCCACGATGAGAGCTGCCAGGTATTACGGTATCAAGGACATCCGTGTCGAGCAGGTCCCTGAGCCTTCAGTACAGCCAGGCCAAGTTAAGGTCAGTAATTCTCCCCAAGCCCACTCATATGATGCTAATAGAAACAGGTTGCTCCTAAATTTGTTGGAATCTGCGGCACAGGTAAGGATTCAAGTCCAACGCTTACCCAAATGCTGATAGGAACCAGATCTACACGAATATCTTGGAGGACCAAACTTTTGCCCAACAAAACCTCACCCTCTTACATCAGAAAGTATTCCAGTCACACTCGGCCATGAATTCTCAGGAGTCATCTCCGAAATCGGCCCCGGCGTGACCGGCTTCGAAGTAGGTCAACCCTGCGCAGTTCAGCCAACCCTCTTCTGCGGCCACTGCGCAGCATGCCACACCAGCGCCGAGAACGTCTGCCATACCGGTGGTTTCCTCGGTCTCTCTGGTGGCGGCGGCGGTCTCTCCGAATCAGTCTGTGTAAACGCGACGCACGTCTTTGCGCTGCCAAAAGACCTGCCCCTCGAGATCGGCGCACTTGTCGAGCCGCTCTCGGTGGCGTGGCATGCCATGTCTGCGGCACCCGAGATCAACCCAAAGTCCAAGGTTACGATTTTGGGTGGTGGACCAATTGGTTTGGCCATGATTTTGTGCTTGAAGGCCAAGGGGGTTAGTGAGATTATTGTTTCTGAAGTTGCAGCCTCGAGACAGGAGTTTGCAAGGCAGTTTGGTGCGAGCAAGGTTGTGAACCCGATCAAAGAGGATCTCAACCAGATTGTTCTTGACTTGACTGGTGGGTTGGGTGCCGATGTTGTTTTTGATTGCGCCGGTGTACCAGCGAGGTGAGTTCTCTCCCATCAAACTCCGGGCAGATACTGACGGCGAATAGTGTCAAGGGTGCTTGCGAAGTTGTGAGAACAAGAGGCACGGTCGTAAACATTGCGATATGGGAGAAAGAGATCCCCTTCAATCCTAATTGGCTGACCTTCAAGGAGAGTGCCTACAAGTCTGTTTTAGGATATCAGCGGGAAGATTTCCAAGCGGTCATCGATAACCTCGCTTCAGGTGCAATTAAGCCTAGCCAGATGATCACCAGAAAGATCAAGATGGAGAATATTGTTGAGGATGGTATCAACGCGTTGATCACGGATAAAGACAACCAAGTCAAGATCCTAGTGGACATCAATGACAAATGATTGACAACGAGTGTGATGGTTAAGAAGGAGTTAGTGGAGTTTGAGCTTGTTGTGCAATAGCCGTGAATAATAGTTTCTATTCGAAGCAACATCATGGTTGTTTTTCTTTACATTTACTGCCTCACTTCTGTCCACGGCGGGATAAAGTAGTAACATACGCCATGGATGATACAAGCAATACCGTCTGCAACCCAATGTATCCAATGCCAACTCGGAAATCGACTCCCAACAAAAGCGCCAAAACATCTCGCAGGGTTCAAGCCTGCACCTCCATACCCATATCGTGCGAAAGCACTAGCAAAGCTCATAGTACCGACACTCAATCCTACCATGAATGGTCCCAGCGCTGGACCTATGATCTTCGCTTGTCGTGGGTCCAGGCCAACACCAAAAGCAAGAAACAGGAGAATGGTAGCTGATACTAGCTCGACGACAAATATCTCCCTTGGCGGGACGATATCCGTAAACAGCCAGCAACCGCCAACTTTGAAGTCCCTGCCTCCCCAGCTTGCTCTGACTAACAAACCTGCCAGGGCGCCGCCGCCCATTTGAGCTGCGACATACAGTATCAAACGCGGTAGCGAACACAAGCGAGCGCAGAAAGTGGCAAAAGTGATCAAAGGGTTGAAGTGTGCGCCAGAAATTGCTCCGAAAGAGGTGATGAAGAGTGTTATGAAGATGAGGTTGGTTATACCGCCTATAAGAGGTCCGAGAAAAGTCGCATTGTCAAAGCTCCCAAAACGTTGTGTTGGGGCAGCGGGAGCTATATCTGGAGAGATGTTTACCCATATCGTGATGTACACAAACAGCAAAGTTCCTGTCACGGTTAATTACTGAATTCTCAAAGTTGACAGATCAAGTTACCAATTCCTTCAATCAGTGCTGCTTTCCACAGATCCAGGCTCTTGATCGGGCGCATGTCCATCAATTCCCGGAACGACATATGAGGCGTGGCATCTGGTGCATGATGCAGTACATGGTCATCTTCCGATGTTCCTCCTTCGACAACGTACGCTTGATTGGCACCGAGTCTTCCAGCGAAGGGTTGACTGTAGCTTCGGTAATGAGGACCCGAAGGCTCTGAGCTGGGCCTGGATTCGACATCGCCGCCGTCGCGTGCCATTGGGCGATTCGTCACTGCCATGATTACAATGATTCGTGAGACTGCGATTATGCAGGATTCGTAGTGAATGAGTCTAGGGGTAATTTAGAGAAGTCATTGACGCCCGGTAATATATGCCAATAGCGGCCGCTCCTTGTAAGTGAAAGCGAGGTTTCACCGATATTGCATTGTAGTGAGTTTTGAAATCTTACGAGAGCCGCTAGTAGCGTCTTACATATACTGACATTCGCTGACTAACGCTGACAGAATGGAGACCCAACAAGGTTTAAGTGAATACCAGTGGAAATCAACAGGTCAGTGGGAAATAATGGATATTCTTAATGCCGACCTTTCCGGTTATCGTCTTTGTGATGGAAATTGCTATAGCTACCGCGTTACAACTAGGTTGTTCCCCTAACATGCAGATCAGTATTGCAATTTTGGGAGTTTCGACCCATTCAATAACCATTTAATTCCCTCCACTGTATCATTTGTTCTCTTTTCAACCTGCTTGGTCAATTGAGAGAAGAATTCCCAGAAGTGGTGGGGCAGACCAGGATACAGATCCAGTCGCGTAGAGATGTTGTCTTGCTGGAGTATCCGCTCGTAAATGATACTCTCGTCCCTCAAACCATCAAGCCCGCAGACTTGAAAGTACGTCGGAGGAATTCCTGAGTGTCCTGATGGATGGACAGCAGGCACTGCGATCGGAGAGTTTGGATCTGGCTTGTATGCAGCTGAAAATATCTTAGCTTCTCTCAAACACAATATCCTAGGTTTTCTTACCAACAAATGCGCGAGCTATTTCTTCTGGGGGTATAGTCACGTCTTTGTTCTGCTCGTGACTGACGTAGTCGTCTTTATACTTCTCGGGAACGAATGGTGGAGGAAGAAGAGGTCCAACGCTGAGAAACTGCCCCGTGACCTTTGCGGGAGATCCGAGGTCGCGGTTTAGATACACCACGCCATTGGCGATGTTTGCTCCCGCGGAAGTGCCTCCGATAATGATGCCTGCTGAAGGGGACGCGGAAGGGTGAAGTTGCGTGGGATTTTGAGCGATCTGCCAAATGTTAGTCATGCTGCGCACAGCGACAGTGGCCGTGTGATTACATACCCATTGCAATGCGTCAACTCCATCATGGATAGCCTGAGGAAAAGGATACTCTGGCGCAAGACGGTAGTCAAGGCAGACGATGATAATGCCAGCTTTGAGCGCCAAGATCCTGTTGGACTCCATATCATCATGGCGCGTGCCTAGACAAAAGCCACCGCCATGGAAGAATAAAAAGATAGGAAGCTCATCTCCTGAGCCGACATCTGTGGGAGAATAAACATAGGCGAGAAGGCTGCTTCCGTCACGAACAGGTATCTCAATATCTCGCTCGGCCAAGTTCGGAGGAGGGCCACCTAGCGCGTCTCGTGCCTCATTTTTGTGCTTGTTCGATGTAGCTCGAAGCGTTGGTATATCGATATTGGCCGGGAGCGGCGGAGGACTGGTAGATTTCAGGATCTGTTAGTGGGCGTCGTTAGTGCTGTTCTTGTTGGACCTTGGTGGGGGAGGGCACATACTTGGAGAAACTCAGGGTCTGGTTGAGCGCTGGCGAGGATTTCCGAGCTAGGAGCCATTTTGGACAGTTTAAGGGACCTGTTAAGCTCGAATTGGTTATGGTGGGCAATAATCGCATGGGGAATTAAATACAGCTTTGAGCAAACCGTCTGGTGAGCCTCCGCGTATGTCAGCGGACATGAAAAGACCGCGTTTGACCGGGCCCACAGCTGGTGCTAGGACATGGCGCAACAAGGGCCCTCGGTTGAAGCCAATCAACGGAATGATCGGTAGATTGAGCTTCGGATGCCCACATTCCCCCGCAAACGACAAATCTGGGGAGCGTTGATGCGACCTGGTTGCTGCAAACTCAACTTCATTGCACGTTGCATCGCGACACTTGCTCATTGATCACAGGCTCTATTCGCTTCAAAATGACACCAGATAACCCAGAATGTTCGACCCCACCTGAGACGTGGAAGGGCCATCGCGCCTGTTTTGAATGCAGACGGTATTTGAGCCTTTCCATGCAGCTTGTTGCTTGACGCACGCTAATCTTTTGGCAGAAAGAAGACAAGATGTGGGCTACAATTCCCGATTTCCGAGTGCGCGCTGACCATGCCCAGGCGACATGAGAAAACCCAACTGCGGGTTATGTACAAGAACTGGCCAGTCCTGCACGTTTCCAACCAAGCGAAAGACGCCTCAGCGACGTCGCCAGGAGAGCCAGATTGATTCACAGAAGCTTGGTAAATTCAGAGTAACACAGCGAAATAGCGGCTGAGTACTGACGCGTGAATCAGAACGTCTAGTTAGTCTGCTTGAGTCACGGTTGAGCGATGGACAAGACATCGATATGCTATTGTCCCAGACAGAGCAGCTTCCGAAGGTCAACGACATGCATACACCGAATTCTCTAGACAGAGAACAAGATCAGCCCATGAGAGACGACAGCGCCGAAGAATCACAGTCAGAAATCATCATCGTGGGCACAAGCATCGTCGGTGACGATTCAACATCACCGGCATCTACTTTCCGCTCTCCAGGAGGAGAGGCACCTACCTGGTTGGGCATGCCGGTGCTTGTATTGACCGAGCTTGTTCACATCTTTTTCGCAAAGACCCAAGGATGGCTTCCGCTTCTTCACAGGCCGAGATTCTTCGCCCGATTCATGAAGAGCGGCGTATACGATGACAGAAGTCACTCCAACACTGACGCATTGCTGCTCTGCGGCATGTTTGCTCTAGCAGCCAGGCATTCATCGGATCCCTGGTTTCATGGCATTCCAGCTCCAGACCGTGGACAGGCCTTTATGGAGAAGGCCAATGCATATTACGAAAAGTGTCAAGCCGACCACGCACCGAGTCTAGAATATCTTCAAGGCTGTATCTTATTAGCCGCCTACGAATATGCTTCTGGCCCATCTCACCGTGCCTGGATCCTTGCGGGTGTCTGTGTTCGATTAGCCTACGACCTAAACTTGTGTAGTATGGATGAGCAGGATGAATCAAGCGATTGGTCAGTTCTGGAAGAGCAGCGCCGTGCGTTTTGGATTACCTGGGAACTCGACAGTTTTGGCTCCCTCATGTCAAGACGGCCACATTCGATCAACCGGTCAATGGTGATAGTCAAGCTTCCGGTTAGTGACGAGGCATGGTTTGCAGACCGACCTGTTGAGTCACCGATTGTCGACCCAAGACCTAGCGAGGTCTGGAAACTCCTTCTAGACTCTCCGAATCAGGACCCTCGGGCATGGTTCCTCATAGCCAATATTCTACTGAGTGTCGCAAGTGAGTTTGCCGCGGGTCGGTTCACTTGTCAGAGAGATAAGGAAGAGCTCATTGATGCTATTACTTGCTTTTCACTTGCCATATCGCAGCGGTTCAACTTGGAGACACTGGAGCGAGAAACATCTTCAGGTGATGCGGCAAAACATAACTGGATTATTGGCATGCACCTCATGTTGACTTGCACCCGCACGACCATTCAAGCCACGTTTAAACCCGAAAATCCGGAGACATTACGTTCGCCTCGTCATTTATCTCGGATATTCTATCATTGGTATCCTGATTATATCCCTCTATGCCAGCCTTTCCTGGCATGCTGTCTGTTATCAGACCGAGCATACCCGTCACAAGAGATGGCTGATGCTTCATATACCGGTTACTATAATAATGAGCTGGTCAGCCTGGTCTTGTCGCAGTATGCCACAGTATGGAACCTTGCCTCAATTATAATGAGTACGTTTCGCCTGCTTTCCAACACTGTTGTATACTGACTAGAAACAGATTTGAAGGCTTCATTGATGCGCCGTGACAAGGATAACTCATTTGAGAAGCGCTTTGCGATATTCTTTCCTTCACGTGTTCCCAATAATCGGAAAAATGATCAACCCTCCATAGAAGGAGGGGAACTGGCAGCTGGGAACATATCAGCAGACAGCAGCCCGAGTGACACTGAGCTGCAGCAACTCCTCCAGCCGCCTGAACTGGGAGATGCACAGACTTTGATGACAGAACTTGCCAATATGGCTGGAAGGGGATTACCAAGATATCTACCTGGAGATACTCAGCCAGATTGGAACAGTGGGCTTTCTCTCAATTTTCTTGACGAGGATCATCAGCATCTCAACTACCTACAGCTATAACAGAAGCAGGGACCTTTTGGGCAGCACATGGGCAACGATGCACGATCGCGATAGAGGCAATTGTTGTTGTAATGGTAACGCATGATGAACCATGTACAAATGTCTATACCGTTATCTGCTTTGAATGTCAGTCTGGGCGCTGGGTTTGTCTTTGATCTGGCATAGCACGTACGATATAACCGTGGCAACTCCTACGTAGTCAAAATGGACTTACCAGCGAGGGCGGAGTTTATGTGACTAGAAACGTTTGGGAAATTTAAACAGGCAATTTCTCTTCAGCTCATGAACATCTTGGAATTCCCAATCACTAGTCTGGTAGAAGCTATGTACTGCGTAAATGGCCCTTAAATTACTAAAAGTATCAGTCAAACACTCCAGGACGTGGCCAAGGCAGTCTAGAGGTTCTGCACTAGTTAGATCAATCAAGAGCTAGTGTTCTCCTGGTGGCTCACTTCTGTTCTTCCCTCGGACTGCTTCTCCTGCATATCTGGCGGCGCGATGTCATCAACTTCCAAGGTCTTGGAATTGATCTCAACAGGCGCATCAATTCTTGCATCAAACTCGGATTCTTGTTCTTTGATGAAGAAGCAAGCTTCTCTTGGTCAGTCGGTTTTGAGGAGAATGGGTAGATTGAACTTACATATAAGCAAGAGAGCGCAGAAGGAAGCCGAAACAATCCATGCATTTCTGAAGGCAATCAAGTATGCCTTCTTCATACCTATGACTGCAGCGTTTGCGATTTCAGGTGTGAGGCCAGGAACTGCAGCCACTGCTTGTTTGTCCTGGGCAGCTAACCCTTGGATAAGTGCAGGCAGAGACGAGGCAGGTAGTCCTAGCGGTAGAGCTGCCTCTGCAATCTTTTTGGCCAGCTCTTTATCCAGAGCATTATGAAGAACAGCATTGTTAATTGCCAGACCAATTGAGCCTCCTAGGCTGCGAATACTAGTCATGAGAGCAGATGTGAGAGCGATTAGCTCTGGTGTTGTTGCGAACTGTGCGGAAACCATGGACAATGGAACGATGGAAGGGAGCGCAATGCCAGGGAGGATAGGATATATCCAGAAAGCATATCGAGGAGTGTCAATCTTTGAAGTTGCCAGTAGAATGAAGAAAGCAAGAAGGCAGATGGCACCCAAGACGAGTGGTGGCCGAAGAGTCTTGCGTTTGGAGGACCATAAGCCAAAAACAGGAGAGAACACGCTTGCTGCTATAAATAGGATGGCGAAGTTGACACTACCTGACAGAAAACTGGCGTCGTAGATGAGAGAGATCTGGAAGACGAAATAGGAGTTGGCTGCGAAGAAAGCAATACCCTCCACAAAAATAACAAATAGGGAGATGCCGAAGTTTCTGTGCCTCCACAGCTCACGGTGGAGCATTCCATCCTTCTTGAACCTCCACTCATACACGATGAAGATGATCAGCGCGACGATGCTGATGATGAAAGGTGCGAGGATATTGGCGCTGTCCCAGGAGTAGGGGTTTTGAGACCATGATAGGGCTATACAGAAAAGGACGAGGGCTGGGGCGAACAGAGCATATCCCACCCAGTCAAGACTCTTGAGCTTTTGCGATACATTGAGGGAGACTTGTAGATCTCTAGGCGGAGGGTTATATCCAATGAAGCAGCCCAAGGATGCAAGAGCGTAAAGACCGGCCGTCACATACCAAAAGATGCGATAGTTGGAGTTGTCGCCATGACGAAGAAGCCCGCCTCCCATGAGTAAGGCGATGATAGCACCAAGCGCAGTCGACACACTTCCAACAGCTTGTCCAATAGGTCGATAATGCCGAGGAAGAATCTCAGACATGACAGCAACAGAGAGAGATTGGCTTCCGTAATTGAGACCCAAGATAGCAAACCCGGCGATAAGAGTTCCGGAGCTTTGAGCTCGGGACACGATGATGCTACCCACAACACCAGCGAGTGGCATAACGACGAGGAGGATTTTGCGGCCCCAGTAATCGGCGACTTGACCGATGGGTGGGTTTAGAACGACGGTAAGAATCGAGATGCAAGATGAGTACCAGACGGTCTGTCCAGAACCGCCGACGACTTGGGCCATGGTATTTGCCAAGAGACCTGTGCCGACGAGAGAGAGGATTTGTGTCAGGTATATGATGTTGACGGCCTGGGCTATGATTAGCTTGGAGGTGTTGGAAGTGCAGAGTTACTTACGAAAAGACATATCCACGTTTTGGAATGGATTCGAGTAGCATCTTGCTCAAAGGGAGCGTGGATGGAGGATTGGGAAGCCATATTGGCGATGCAACTCAGAGGCTGAATGCTCAAGATGCAAGGATATGCTGGTAGTAAAACACCGTGGGCTCAGCTTTATTATATCAGAAGTCACAGGAAAGGCACGTCCGTGTCTGAATGCCGGTGGCTGGGCTTTGCACGCTGGCTGATATGGGATTTGCAAATGTGTCGGAGCAATAGGGGGGAGTATGGCTGGCGCGTTCCCCAGGTTTACTGGTTACCCCAGCCAGACTTGCCAGATTAAGATCTGGGGTAGCGTTGACTGGTTCCATCGGGTGGTGGAGACGGCATTCGCGGTGACCGCGGGTCCGTAGACGCGCCGGCCATTTAGTAACGCACCGCCACTTTTAACAGTAGTACCCCGTAAGCCAGATAAATACGCCTCGGCGTCTTTGAAGTCGGCGACCAAAGACAAGATTACAAAGACAAGAGCCATATTTAGAAGACTTCCAGTGGGCGGCAGTGATGCAGGCGGCAAATGACAAGATGTTAGAATGAAGCGATTTCACGAACAATAATTTGAATACAATCCTACAAGTCTAGCGTGTTGTATATAAGCTAAAGCACCGGGCTTTTGGTGGTTACCTGTTGGTCACCTCGCTGAAGCGGATGATAAGCAGACTGATTCTTCAGGCTATCTATAAAGACGTCGGAGAAGCAACCGCTTGGTAATCGGGATAGCGGAAGAGGTGAGAGAGAGATGAAGTTTTCTGCACAATTGGGTGATGGAGCTGTATTCAGTCTATTGTTTCATGTCATGTGAATATTGGAGATGTCGGTTTATGATGGTATTGAGAGTGATACCGGCTACACGTCAATGCTGAGCTATGTATCACTGCCACTTTGAAAGCCGTATTGCGGTTGATAGACTAACTGCTCACTCCGAGCCGCAAGTCACTGTATCTATTCTTCTCCAGTTCACAGCTGTGGCCTTGGCCCCAAATCCTTCATATCCAAGGTAGTAGATAACCCCATCTCCTTCGACATGTGAGCAAACAACTGGCCTTTCTCGTTCGGATCGTTCAACATCTTGAAGAACGCCTCCCTCGTGGCAACATCTTCAGGTGCAGTCGACTTGATTCTCAACAGATTCGCAGTCGATACCGGATCTGTAATGTTCTTATAGACATCACGCCTAGCCTTCGCGTACTCATCGAGCACTGTTTCTGGGGCATTCTCGTTCAGAATCTGCGTTAAGGCTTTGCCCAGATGAGCGGCATCAAGTAACCCTGTAGTCATTCCAAGCCCGCCAACTGGATTGTTGAGCTAGAGAGCGGTTAGAGACGAAGTATTTGGCTGTAAGGAAGAACTTACATGGGCAGCATCGCCGGCAAGGATAATGTTACCAACCCGATATTCCGACACACAGCGCTGATGAATCGTATACGGAGCTGCTTGGAGGTAGATGATCTCATCAGTGTTACCTGGCAAGATCCTAGCAAGCCTCTCTTTGATGATGGGGAAAACAGCCTTGTCAGTGATAGGCTCTCCATCAGCGCCTTGCGCAAATGGAACGCTGGTTGCAACCCTCCACAGATTTTTCGGTCCACGTTTTACAACGATTGCCCAATCCTCAGGATGTACAATAAAGTTGCCATGCTTCCAGCCTAACTTTTCAATATCGTAGAGGATGTTGACTGCAATAAGCCGTATGTCTGGCCAGGTGTAACCTTCGAGAGACAAGCCTATAGACTTCCTGACCGAACTCTTACCACCATCAGCTCCGACGACATACCGACAGTTGAAGGTTAGCTCTTGATCATCAAGTACACGCCGAGCGTGCACAGTGACTGAATCGCCATGGTCTTCAAGACGGGTGAAGGCGTGGTTGAAGATGACCTCCGCATTTCCCGTGTTGATCAGATGCTTGAGGAAGATCTGCGCCAAGACGTCTTGCCCTATCATGACTGCGGCAAGATTGGGATTTTCAGATGGTGGAGGCGTGAAGTCCGCGAGGACTTTTGTTGTATCAGATCCGTCTCGCCAAGAATATCCGTGTCCGCTTTTGCAACCATATTCGAAAACCTCTTGGATGATTCCAGCCTTGGCAAACTCGAGATTAACGCAAGGGAGCTGTCTGCGATTGGTATGTCAGTGAATGAATGGCAGTTGGATGAGAGAACATACACTGCGGCTCGTGGACTACGGGATATTCCTTCGTCTGCCTCAATCACTGTCACCTTGATTCCATTCTGGGCAAGGACCAGGGCTGTGAAAAGGCCAACAGGGCCTGCGCCGACGACTATGACGGATTGGTTGGTCATTTCTGAGTGAATCGAATAACTTATGCTGGATGATGATTGGAATGTCAGAATCTAACATGAGATTATAGTGATATCTTATAGTAGCTCATTTTAAGCAAATAAAAAGCTTGTCTATAAAGAAACACGAAGCAAATAAAGCTTCATGTGATGACCGTCCGAATCGGCATATCGGGGCTTTCATGGCTGTGGAGCCGGCCTCGTGAGTCGGCGCACGTTTTGGCCGGGATACCGTCCCCACTTATCCGATGGCTTCTCAACGAGGCCGCTCGCGCCGGAGTCAACGGGTGGAAGATTCAAGTCATAGGTTACCCTAGTTCGGTGAAAATCGAAGCCACTGCTAGCAGTGAGTTACGAGTGCCCAGAAATGTCCCGGTGTATCCTTAACCCTAACAGGGTCGAGGGTGATGAATCGTGGGGACGTGTCAAACTGGAGGAGCGCGTTTTTAGCCACTCTGAGATCAATCATGCTGGGCTTATTCGACTGGCTACAACATGGCACCAGGACTTAGCCACGAACAGAAGCATTACTATAAATTGTGATATTTTTCTTTAAACAGGCAGCATCATGAGAAAGCAGCGATGGAGCCTTAATAAACGCTGCCTCCGTAAGAAATTGTGTTTTCGTTTCCCATGGACGCGTAGCGCGTCATCGGCCAGAGCCCCACAATTTCAACTTGGACCGTCACTCGAACTCGTTATAAAAAGCGACAGCTTAGAGTGAGGTCCTTATCAAATACCTGGAATCCGTCTCTTACACACGGTCCCCATACTGAATTTTTCGACATGAGGTGCTGGTATTAATCCCAGAAGCGGGAAAATGATGCAAAGTAACAAGCCTTCTTGAAAAAACAGTTGGCTTGGTCTTCATACAGAAGGACTCACATGTGTGCACGACGTAGGCTTATGCTCTCTGGAAGAAGCGCAGAACTGGCCCAGAAGCTAGACAAGAAAATCTGTAAGCACCTAAAGGTTATTTAAAAGATCTGATGATTGGATAAACGCAAAGATTGGCATTACTCCTGGGCAGTCGCTGGACTACCGGGTAGCCAGGCTCAAATGATCAGGGTGGGCCCATAAGTCCCTCTGATTGGCTCCCATTAATCTCGAGAGAGATAAGCATAATCTCTTATCGCAACCTTAAATTTGGCTTGACGTTGCAGACTGAACAACGCGCGCGCGGCCTCGCTCCCCGCCAATGAGTCTCATGCCTTTGTCCGCGTTTCTCAACTAGCGAACCTGGCCAAAGATAAGGTCGTAGCTAACTACCAACTAACATTCCATCCCCTGCAAGGTACCTGACAACAACCGCTTACCATTGGCTCTTGCGAGACGTGACGTCGAACTCACCCTTCTGCCATCGATAGAGGTGCTGGACTAAGATTACCTAAAATACCATAAGATTAGGCTAAAACTCCTCTAAAGATCTACGATTTTGCATCAGTTTTGACGCCTTCGTTGAGATCAAGGGAAAGATACTGAGCCTTTTGTAAGAACTCTGCTCCCTGACAGGCTGACATGCTCTTTTATTCTGTCCTACGTTAATTCGAAACGCGTCGAAGCCAAGTCAACAAACACTCCGCTCGTCCGTTATCTGTGTCGATCTCAGACCTGTCCAACTAACATCACGCAGCCAAAGATAAGGAATCTACGCCACGTCGCGGCGAAGCAACGTTATCTTGTACCTTAATTCTTATCTCGCGTAGTTTCGCCGGAAAGGGAAAGATGTGCCTGATTCAGCTTTGATACCCATTTCTTGGCAAAACACTAGGATATGTCTGAGATACGAGGATTCAGGGCCTCAATAGGAGAAAGGTCATTAAAGACAGTGGGTTCTGCCGTCGGGATGGAGCCCAGCAGCGTGTGTAGCCTGTTCCTCTGTCAAATTTGATACAGCATGGCTTCAACAATCACTCCGGTCACTGAGTGGCCCGATTACAATGACGATCCCACGGGCGGTAACCCTATTACCCATGATTTAAATGCTACTTATGACAAGGTTAGTCGTTCATGGCGAGCTGGAGGGCCGTGTTATGCATTTGCCCCACTTGTTCTCATCTCAACGCTATGCTGCCATAACAACTTTGTTGGAGACTCTAGATCTAACAAAATGGTTTTTACAGGGCGACTTGGCCTGGATGCTTGTTTGCACGATTCTTTGCTGGCAGATCACTCCTGCAATCGGCTTTCTCTGTAGGAACTTGCGACGCATCGAGATATTCGGCTCCCTATACTGACACGACGCAGATGCCGGTATGCACAGGAAGAAAGCAGCATTGACGATAATCCTGCAGTCTCTTTTCTGCGCCTGTGCAGTAGGGATTCAATTTTGGATCTATGGGTATAGTTTGTATCAATCTCGAACTACAAATCCAATGTTGGGTGACCTTTCGCTCGCCGTATTCCACAACGTCCTTGCCCAGCCATCGATTGCGAACTCAGATATCCCAGAGATCCTATGTACGTATTAATGAGCTCAATTAAATAATTCAATCTTTCTCCAATGCTGGAGCCTTCCTCCAAATGCTGACTATTACTTCCCCCAGATGCCATCTTCGGAGTCACTTTCGTCACCGCCACTGCCATGATTCTGGCTGGAGCGATGCTGGAAAGAGGCAGATTATGGCCTAGCATGGTGTTCCTTCTCTGTTGGACAACCTTTGTGTATTATCCGTATGTTATATGTCGCAGCCTCCCTCAGATCGCAACCCTGGCCTGGACCCAGCGCGGACCAAACCTCGTCTCGTAAAGAGTCACTAACAAACGTCCCTACAGTCTAGCTTATTGGGAGTGGAACCCAGCAGGTTGGTTGTATAATTTAGGCCTGTACGACTTCGCAGGATCGGGGCCCGTCCATATTGCATCCGGGTGTGGTGCTCTGGCTTGGTCGCTTATGTTGGGACCTCGACTCCCCGATGCCAGCATCACCGATCGCAAGCGAGCCGTACACTACAAGCCTCATAACCCATTGCTCATGGTTCTTGGAACTGTACTTATTTGGTTTGGATGGTTTGCCTTCAATGGTATGTCAATCGTGGCTGGGATGTACGGCCGAAAGCTAACCTTAACCCTCAACCTAGGCGCCAGCACTGCAAACCTTAGCCTTCGATCGATTTACGTCGTTGCAAACACCAATTTCTCAGCCTGTGGAGGCGGAATTGCTTGGGTTCTGCTCGGATATCTTCACACGCGAAAGTTCTCCTTAGTCGGCTTCTGCAGCGGTATCATCGCAGGACTGGTCGGCATCACGCCTGCTGCCGGATTCACGATGATCTATGTTTCTCCGGTCATCGGAGGTGTCACGTCGATTGTGTGCTTTTACTGCGTCAAGTACAAGTACATTCTCTCGGTTGACGACGGCCTCGATATCTTCGCCATCCACGGAATCGGTGGCGTTATCGGAGACATCCTGACTGGCCTCTTTGCTACTGGATATGTTCCTGCGCTGGACGGTGTATCAGGAGATGCTTATGCAGGTGGATGGTGGGATGGCAACTACCGACAGCTTGGCCTACAACTGGCTGGTGCCGTGACCTGCGCCGCTTGGTCATTCGTTATTTCATGCATACTGCTCTTCGTCATTGGCAAGATCCCTGGTCTGCATCTCCGAGCTAGCGAGGAACACGAGATCAGAGGTCTTGATTACAAGTATCTCAGTGACATGGACTGGGAGGATCACTATATGAATGGAGGTATCACACCGGTGATGGAGGGAACGGCTATGCGAGTTTCAACTCCTCAGCAAACTCCCGACAAGAGTGAAGAGAGGAAAGTAGATTGAGCTAAGGGAGGTAGCAGTAGTTGGCTTATTGAAGGACAACTTTTCGTTTACTGGATATCATGAGATTGGGTGCGATAGCCTCTAAAGAATTATATGTTAAACGAGATGGAATATTTCCCCTTTGAACAAACACCTACGAGACATCATCGAAAAACATCTGATCACTCATCTTGAATTGATAACATCTTTCAAAGGTTAATGTGCACCATAAAACTCGTGAAACAAATCGGTTGTAAGTCAAGGAGCGAATTAAGCAAGATGTCGCTATGTAATAAGACTAAAGATACAAAGATCAAAACTAGACAATTAGTTAGAACAAGCCTCCAAGACATATCCGTGCCACCAAACAGACTTCGGGTATCATCAAACTAGTACTTGTACGTGAACCTATACACAAGCATCCAACTCGGAAACAACATACCACAGGCATGGTCGGTGAATTGACCAGAAAACCGAGCAAGAGATCAAGGCCGGAGATTTTGGCGATCCCAAGAACGAGACTGGGGACTGCTGACTACTTTTATTCACAGCCATCCACTCAAGCGTTTGGGTTGACATTAGCGCCAGTAGCAGTGGCAGTATCATTTCGAGCACCATGTCCAGACGTATTCTTGTTGGGACCATCATGGACGATGCGCTCGTCAATGTCGCGGATACGAAGGCCGAGACGCGCAGGGTCGATGTTTCGGTGACCCCAGAGAAGCAGAGCGCCAAAGACAGGCTTTGCGATAAGATCAAGAATGCCGTAGAAGACAGCCTCAGAGTCAGGAGCAATTAGATTGCCGCCTTCACAGACGCCCCAGGCAATAGGATAGAGAATCCAGACAACGGCGGTGAGGGAACCGCACATAACAAAGGTTCGACCGACGTCGGGACCAACGTGTTTGGCATGCAGACGAGCCTCCCATGCAAGCACGTAAACGATGTATGCGAGGGCGGCGCAGCCTTGGAGGGATGTTAGTGATGGTGATGTCAACGCAAGGAACACGACTTACCAAAAGCGAAATAGCCCCATTTGTAGGAACTCTTTACAAGGGCGCCGACTAGTCCAGTAACAATCATGACCCAGTCGACGAGAATTACCCACAGCACAGTAGGCCATGGCATGCCAGCAGTGAGAAGCAGGTCTGTGAGTAGCAGAGGGGTTGTCAAGAACCAGTCAACGTATCTTGCGTAAAAGATCTCTCTGTAGACCCCGGCAACCCTATGATCGGACCTCTGAAACTCAACGGCGATAGGCGTCCAGCCGAGGTTTGAAGCCATCGTGAAGTATGCGATAGATGCGATCATGGTAATACCTGCAGTGATGTAGCTAAGCAGGTCAGTAAAGAGTATGACACGTCGGCTCCATGCACACTCAGGTGTCGAGAAAAATGACAGAATGCCTAATGGAACTATGATGGAACTTACTGGAAGATACGGTCAGTGCGAGGCTTTCTCATTCCAAGCGCAAGAAACGCAATGGTTGAAATGGTCATGACTGAAAACAGTTAGATTATTCGTTACCTAACCCTGGACGACTTGTTGTACACACCTGCGCAGACAGCCCAGTACCAGTCAGAGCCTCTGACGGTAATGTTAATGTCACTGCGTTGCCCATTGACAGTGTCAGCTGTAGTAAATTGTTAGTGAGCTTGTTTTGACTGAGGGATTGACATGGCTCACGGTTGACATTGAGAGCATCATTCTTTCTTGCGTAAAGGTGATCAGCCATGGTGAGAAACGGTTAATTCAACGGTAAAAAAGTCAATTCGTATTCGTGGAACGAAAAATGCTATGTCTGCAAGCCAAGAGGACGACAGGCATGTCAAACCCTTAAATGCAGCCAACCTTCATTCCCACGTTTTCCATCTCCCTCTCAATGACTTCATATCCGACCCTCCCGAACACAAACGGAAATAAACTGCCGAGTAATCGTCATGGCCAAAAACAAAATGCATTGTTCATCATTTTGCGCTGTCAGAATCTGCGATGGCTGATATGGAGTCTATGACGTGCTGACATGTTGAGTCCACACCACCAGGTTTCAAACGTGGTATCAAGTGACTAAAAACGTTGCCGGTAGCCGTAGCGTGAAATTGCAAGTTCCGCGGTAGTTTATACGGGGATTATAAGGTTGATCGACGTATTTGCCGAAAATGATGACGGATTGAGGTCGAGATGGGAATATTCCATGTAACGCAACGGGATCGACGTTTTGGTGGGGTTGGAGATGATCAGATCGAGCACAGTCTGAGACAGTGCATGAGAATGATTGACAGCCCGGTTCTTTCCGATCTGATAAATGTCATGTTGTTCACTTAAAGTGTTGACCTTCGAGGATCGTAGATATAGGCAAGTCGATCATAGGTATTAGGGGAGTTCATTCTATCTTTAACTAAGTAATCGCACCAAAGAAATACTCCCAGTTAATCCAACTAATGGTCGCTAATTCGCAGCAATGACAAGATAGTAATAAGCCAACAAAATCGCAACCAAAGCTCCCAAGAACCCTTGGAACAGAGTCAAAGAGGAATCACTCATCTTGTCCAGTCCACCCTTAGGAGACTTGGCAGTATCTTGCGCCCAAGGGATCTGATGGCTCTTGAACCCTGAATCCTTGAGAATCTGCTCTGCAACAATTTTACTACCAGCAATGCAAACAGGAACACCAGTACCAGGATGTGTGCTGGCACCAGCGAAGTACAAATTCTTATACTTGGAGTGCTGAGTACCAGGTCGGAAGGCGAGAACATTCATGATGGAGTGGCTCAAACCAAGAATAGCACCCTTGTCTAGGTTGAACTTTTCTTGCCATGTGAATGGGGTGTTGATGATCTCGTTCTCAATGAGAGGAGTAAGATCAACGCCTATTCTCTCGCGCATGGTTGCGATGACTGTGTCGCGAGCGAGAGAGATCATCTTATCCCAGTCCTGGCTTGTTTCGAGGCCACCAGAGTTTCCAGACTTGGACAAGCCGCGATGTGTTCCTTCAGAGTCTGAAAGAAGATGGCCAACAGGGACAAGAACAACAATGGAGTCTTTGCCCTCCGGGGCAGCCGAGGGGTCAATACGCGAAGGAACATTGACATAGAAAGAGGGTTCTGAAGGAATGAGGTGCTCCTTGAAGATGCTGTCAAAAGACTCCTGGTACTCATCCGCGAGGAAAATGTTGTGAGCGTTGAGTTCTGGGATGATCTTGGAAGCAGACCAGTAGAAAGAGATACTACTGCAAGAAGTCTCTCGTTTTGATAGCGAGTCTGCGTAGCTGGTCTTGGGGAGGAGGTTGTTGTAAGTGTAGACAAGATCAGCGTTTGAAATGACGATGTCTGAAGGCAGATGTGTTCCATCGCTCAGAACAACGCCGTTTGCCTTGCCAGTTGCTTGGTCGATAGAGATGGACTTGACGCCAGTTGAAAGACGGTACTCGACACCAAGACGCTGACCAACGTTGACCAGTGCTTCAACGACCTAAAACCTGTTAGTGAGAATCTCATTGTCTGGGTTGAAATACTGACCTTGTGGAATCCACCTCGAGGATATAAAATACCCTCAGCAAGCTCAGTGTACTGAAGCAAGCTATACGTTCCCGGCGCATCAAAAGGACTCATTCCCATATACATACTCCCAAATGTAAAAACCCTTCTTAACCTCTCCGTCCAGAAGTACTTGCTCGCTCTTGTCCAGATACTCTCAAGGGGATGAATATTGAACAGATTGAACAGCACCTCAGGTCTTGCCAGACTCAAAATGCTAGGAAAGTTTCTTCTAAGCACAGACTCAACACTGACTTCATAATGTCGATGCGACTCCTGAAGAAAACCGAGATATCTCTCAAAACCATCGATGCCTTCAACAGCTTCGATGGCCTTCTTCATCTTGGTGAGATCAGTGGACATTTCAAAGGATGAACCATCACCGAACCAAATGTTGTAGTTTGGTTCGCATTTCAACAGCTCGACTCCTTCAGCGGTAAGAGATGTTCCTAGGTCTTGGAAGATCTCGTGGAAGAAGCGAGGGAGGAGAAGAAGAGATGGACCTTGGTCGAAGCGCTGACAAGGTTAGTGGGCGTAATTAGAGTGAGAGGGAAGACGTACGTGGCCATCGTTGTGGATTAGAGAGCAACGTCCGCCGGTAAAGTCATTTTTCTCGAGGATAGTGACTTTGAAGCCAGCTTTTGCAAGTCTCGCAGCGGTAGAAACACCACCGACACCAGCACCTAATCATCATCAGTCAATTCCTCTTCAGAGTTCATCAGAGATACTACAACATACCAATAACAATAACAGATTTCTTAATGTCGCTCATTTTTGCTGTAAAAAGTTGAAGATGCTCAGTCCATAAGCGACTCACCCGAAGCCAACGGTTTTGATAGTCAGAGCAATAGAGTCAATGACGTCTTCCATTTTGTTTTGATCCACTTTTTCCTTCGCACTCGTTTAATGAGACACTTGGCGTACATGTGAAAGGCTGAGTTACCCTGTGCTTGACGAGGCGCAGTCTGTATTTTGAGGGATTAAAGTGTTTTACTGAAGATTTAGAGACAATTGAAGTCGTTGATGCGTTGACGATCATTTACGGGTTCGGTTTGGAGGGTTTTTAAGTGGATTTGGTGATGGGATGCGTGTTGAATGATTGGTTAATGAGTTTATGGTGGTGGTGCTGTCAAAAATGTGTCAGCGGTGAAGGAACGGAAATTATCACGCCACGAGATTTTACGACGCCAAGTAATTCCAACGGTTAACTAGACAATAGTTTGAGACATTCTCTAGTCTCGGAAAATTGAATGCTCAAAGTCAAATGAATTGAATAATCTATGAATCTATGACTACTACCATTACATCCTCCACGCTACGCTCCACCCGCTATTTGTTCAATGCAGACCATGCAACTCGAATTCGTCTCATCTTGGGAACAGTAGCTCTGCCCTTCTTCATCGTAGGACCCTTTTCTCTGAGAACGCGTCCAATTTCCATATAGCTCTCAACAGCAACACGAATTGGTCCTTTTCCTTCTGAAGGAAGCTTATCAATAGCGCCCTTGGCCATGTTGTACTTTTCAAAAGCACGATCAAGCAATTTGTGGCGTAGAGCTTCAATGGCAGGTCCATGGGGCTGTTGAATTACATCTTCAGGAGTGAGCTGGGCTTCTTTGAGCCAGGAGAGGGGGAGGTAGACGCGGTCAATCTCTGCGTCGGTTTTGATGTCGCGCGCGATGTTGACGTATTGAAGTGCGATGCCCATTTCTTGACCTGAAGCGACAACTTCGCGTTGGATGTCTTCGGGAACAGATTCTGGGGTATGGTAGAGAATAAGGTGGTTGCAAAGTTCTGCGACGGTGCCGGCGACACGACTTCCGTAGATATCCAGATCCTCAGTAGTCTCGATAGGAAACGCGCCCGACTTTCTGTCAAACAGAAGATCGGTGTCAAAGCCCTTGAGAAGGTCATCCAGGGGTTGTTTCGGTAGATAATAAGTAGGAAGCTGGAGCAGAGCCATATGGAACATCTCCGGGATGTTGGACGTGACATATTCTCGCAGTCTTTGTGAAGGCTCTTCTTGATTCTCTTCATAAGCAAGATCAAGAAACTTTCTCAGCTTCTCAATTGAGGCTCTGGAGTCATCAACAGATGGAGCTTCATCGACAAGGTCATCAGCGGCGCGACAGAACGCATACAGCCGGATCAGATCGATGCGAAGTCTTCCCTCGAAAGTACCGCTTGCGAGATAGAAGCTGCGGCTCTTCTTTCGGAGCAGAGCAACTGCGCTTACGAGACCTTGGATTCGTTCCTCATCATACTTCTCTTTAGGTAGAATAAGAGCTCGAATGATGGTTAAGAGGTTGGGCAGTCCCTTTGTTCGAGGGAAATGCTCAGGGAAAGTGTCGAGAATGGCCAGCGTGTTGTCGCAAGCGACGAGGCCAAAGACAATCAAAGTGTTAGTGAGAAGGAAAAAGACAGCTTCCCTGCAAATTGTTAGAATATTCCAGGTTGCCAGAATGGTAGTCACTTACTCAATATCAAGACCATCCCACAAGACATAGCCGTATTTGGTGCCGGAAGTGATACTCCATGTTCCCCGTCGCAACGCAAAAGTATCAACAACCCACAAATACAACGTTGGCAAAGCAATGGGAAGGGCGGTATTTGTCCAAGGCAAATTCACAATGAACTGATAAGAAATCGACCTGCCAATGGTTAGCATATGCAGCATGAAACAGTCTTAAGTTGAGTATTACCATAGAAACAAGAGGAATGGACAGGCCCAAATGAGGATAAGACCCATATACATGCCCTCCCCGCCAGAGGAAACAGAAACGAGGCCGAAAATAATAGCTGATGCGAAAAGAATCTGGCCCGCAATTTTACCCCAGCCTGTCTTCTTGGCGAGATAAATAGGGTGAAAGGTTGGTTTGCTGAGAATCATGTAGAGTAGAGAGGTGTTGAGAGTCTGAATGACGAAGAAAAATAATTCTTCAGCTGGAATATCCCATGCTGTCAGACCGACCACGACACCAGGAGGATACGTCCATATTCGATTTTTAATGAGATACGAGTCCCAGGGGCTGCTTGCGTCAGTAGACCTCAACAAAATCCCCTCCAAAACGAACATACATGGTAGAAACAACAGCAACCTGCAAAAATTAGCTTCAAGCCCATCAACCTCAAAGCAAAACTCACCGTTATCAAAAACACAAGCTTAAAGACATCCAACCGCGACATCAACGGTCTATAAACCGCCGCCAAAGCAACACCAAACGGTATCGTGTATTTCAGATGCCTATATCAAGAGATGAGTTAAAAAAAAAAGCCCCCTCAACAACGCGGGTGATACGTACACTTGGGCATATTCCCAGCCCATTTTGACAGAGGTTATTTCGTGTACGGGAACAAAACAGATGAATTGAGTGACGGCATACGAGATGGGCTTCAAATAAAGCCAGAGTCAAAAAATTGTAAGGAAAAGGTTGTTCAGGACGAAGTCGGAGCTTGAGTGGTGCGTGTGGTCACAGTTTGATTTTCAGATAATAACAAA
>JABSSZ010000230.1:0-45105 GCA_013755755.1 Fusarium sp. NRRL 25184
TTATTACCTAGGATAGAGGTCCTGAGTTTTATTACATCAAAGACAGAAAATAGGGCTTATCTTCTGCACCAAAATATGCAAAAGTGATGAAAGCGACTATCTACGAAAGTTTGTTTTCCAAGACCTGGCGCATACGACTTGACTTCGCACCAGACGCTGGAGGCGCTTCCGACAGGTAGAAGTCTCCAGTTTGGGTCACAAAGGTGAGCTCTAACAACGACGCAGCAGTTATGAGACTGACGAATGCATACCGGCCTGGCATATCATCTCCAGAGAGACAAGTAAAAATTCTTTTTCTTGCTTAGTTCTCATCTCCAGATGTCTCATTATGGAGCCTTGGGCGATGGTAGAGTCTTCATACTTATAATTCTGGCGATTCAACGCGTCTTACTGGTCGCGTTCTCGCATGAGTCATGTAAGAAGAACTGCCGACCTCCAACGAGTCATAGCCCGGACCGGCTCTATGGTCACGGGTGTCAGCAATATGCGTATTACAAGCCCGAATATTTGCATTTATTTCTGCTTACTAGGGTTATTCGTCGACTCAGCCTCAAAAGCTCCATCAGCGGCAAGCTCAACCTATGCAAAAAACCACTCTGCTCCCTCTTGTGCCCGTCGCATGACGGTCCTATCCTCATCCACGCCAATATTCATTGGATGATTGAACCAAGGCAGCCTCAGCCTACCTCCATAGCAAGCCATATCATCATAATAAGCATAAAAAGTGCAGAAATGGCTGACCGCTGTATTCATAGATACTATTAATAATTTGGCCCCCACCCAGGACTTTTGCACAAGCGCCTGAACCAACTGGAAATAGCTCAACAGGCGCTGCCAAGAAGCATGCATCACCCAAGTCCCAGAAATGATGACCGCAGCAATTTCGGCCATACTTTGTTCAGCTGCTACTTTCGAGCGCATTGACGTGGCTACTACGCTGCATTTGGCTGTTTTTTTCAATTCCCATTAGAATGGGACCTTGGCCACTGCTATACTGGCCTCTTATGCGCGTTGTCTGTCAGCACGGGCTAGATGGCCAATGGGAGGATATTTAATCTTACGAGCTTATGAGCTTGATTGTTGGACCCCAACACAGCCTCAAGGACTTGTTTGAGGCTTGTATGTATATACGAACAGCTATTTAATTCAGTCGTTCTGCTGGCTCAACTCAGTCAGGGCTGTTTCAGAACTCTGTCTGGTAACTCTTTCTTATTCCTCTCAGACACCTTTCATTTTGTTCAGTATGGGCATCATACCTCGCGGATCCTCTGGCTATAATGTCAATGGTCTCTGCACAACCCCAGCATGTATCGAGATTGCGGATGACATTCTAGGCAGCATGGCTACCAACCATGCAAAGATTGATCCATGCACTGACTTTGATGAATGTAGGTCTCGTTCTTCTTTCAACCCACAAGCTTTCGGTAAACTAATATCTTCATAGTGGTCTGTGGTAATTGGGCAGAACGCAACCCAATCCCAGCAGGCGCGAGGTCTGTCGATGTCCTAGGAGCCGTCCAATTCCATGTTTACGATCTCGTTCGACGCGTCCTCGAAGGGCCCTACCCTTCAGGCCCAAACGCCGGCTGGATAACGGTCAATCTCACCAAGGACGAGACCAAGGCTGACAAAGAGAACTTTTTCAAGATGCAGGAAGCTTACCAAGTCTGCATGAACATAACTGCCCATGAAGAAGAGGGTCTTAGCCAACTTCGACAAGTGGCCAAGACTATTGTAGCAACACTCCCTGCTTCCAGCAACGGAAAGAAAGGAACTGTATACGATCACTCAAAGGGAGTTGGTCAAATTCTTACTTTGTTCGAGAGCCTGGGCATCGAGACGACGCAGAGATTTATACAGGTTGCTGAACCGTTAAACCCAGACAAGATGGCGCTTGGCATCCAGCCACCCACCGACTCCGGTCTTCCATCTACTCCCGAGGACATGTTTGACTTCCTGAAGATTGCAAGCGAGCTTATTTACTCAGTTCATCCTGCCAACTTGACTAGAGGTGAGGCTCAAACTTTGATGGAGTCGGTCGTCGCCCTTCAGCTCTCGCTCCAGCCGGTAGCCGCCCCCGAGACAAATGCGACAGAGGAATCGGGCCAGGATCAAGATACGGCAGAGACCTCTGATGCGGACATATACGTGTCTATTACTGATATTCAAGAACTCGCTCCACAACTGAACCTCAAGTACGTCGTTGATCAATTGGCGCCTGAAGGGTTCAATGATTCCAAGATCATATTCGGTTCTGCAGAGCTATACCACAACATCTCGCAGAAGTTCGCCCAGACCCCACCCGAGGTCATTCAAACTTATTTCCTTTGGAAGGCCATCGCTGCTGTATCCATCTATGTCGACTCGCCACAGACTGAAGCCTACAACACATGGAAGTTCAAGCAACAAGGCAGAGATCCCGGCAGTCCCCAACCTCGCTGGCAGCGATGTGCTATTCTTCTCGACAATGGCGTAGATTGGGTTGCGAATGACAAAGTCGGTTCTCAGCTCGTCGGTCCTACAGGTCTAACTTGGATTCTCGCCCGATTCTTCGCCGATAAACACTTTACACCAGATGCTAAGAAGTTCACATCTCAGATCATTGATAATCTTGAGGAGGCTTTTATCGGACGCATTGGAACCAGATCTTGGGCTACGGATAAGGTCAAGAAGACAGCTGTTGAGAAAGTTCGCGCCATGACGAGCAAAATCGGCTTACCAACCTCACCCCATGTCACTGACCCCAAGGTTCTGAAGAAGTTCTATTCTGACATTGAAATCACACCATCTTTGCTACTCAATACTCTTTCCTTTGCAAAGTCTCGAGTTGCTAAGAATTGGGCATCTCTTGACAAGCCTGTTGATCGACAGAAGTTCCCATCTAGTACTCTCACCACCAACGCCTTCCATCAAGCCTCAGGAAACACCATGATAATTCTAGCTGGTATTCAGCAGTCCCCCATCTACGACGCTGGCTATCCCGCTTATATCAGCTACGGCGGTATGGGAAGTATTGTCGGGCACGAAATCACCCATGGTTTCGATAACAATGGGCACCAGTATGACAAGACGGGTAACAAGAGCGCATGGTTCGATGAAAAGTCCACAGAAGGATTTAAAAAGTCCGCTGAATGCTTCGTCAAGCAATACAGCAACTTCACCATCACTGGTCCCGATGGAGAAGAAGAGAAGATCGACGGAGAGCTCACGCTGGGTGAGAACGTAGCAGACGCAGGTGGTATTCTCTCTAGCTTTGCCGCATGGAAGAAATGGGAGAAGGACAACGGAAAAGCGCAAGATCTGCCTGGACTTGGTAACTTCACGCATGAGCAGTTGTTCTTTGTCAAGTGGGGTCAGAATTGGTGTGAGAACATTAAACCTGCGCAGGTCATTGCTGGGTTGACGGATGAGCATAGTCCTAACCAGGCTAGGATTCTGTTGCCGGTAAAGAACTCTGCTGATTTCCAGCGAGCGTTCAAGTGTCCTCAGAAGAAGCCTGTCTGCGAGCTTTGGTAGATGGTATGGTTTGGTTTGTTGTTTGTATTGTGTACTGCATACTCTACTTCCGTATGTTGGTGAACCCGCGAAATTTGGCTTATGTCTCATCTGAGTTTGGTCACCGCTTGGCTATGAAATGTCTTATCTATCTCATTTAAGATAAATTTCTATGATAAATTATTTCTTCAGTATTGTGATTCCTTCATCATACGCTGGACTTTCAAGTCGATAAATGCTGATCCCGAACCTCTGGACTGGTGCTTTCGGGTTAGCGGGATCCGGCTTTGAGGTGGATACTGCTAAAGATAGTCAGTCCCCGATTGGACGACCCGTAAGAAATCTGACAAGGCTAAAATTAGAAAACTGGGTGATCACTGATCAGATGACGAAGATCCACAAACGACAGAACCTCGGTAATTTTCGTCCATTCTTCTGTAGCTTTTTAACTACCCTGCAGCTATGACGGCATAGACAAATCGATGCATACTTCCAATAAAGAAGAGTATATAGGAGAGAATAAGAGGGATTATATAGTTGCACTCTGACATATTTTTGTTAAAGTATGTGTCTCCATTGCATGTATCAATGTGCTCTGTTTTGTAGCTCATCATGATCATAGACATAAACCTGGTCACAATCAGATGCAATAAGAATTGCTTGAACTCAACAGCCTCGTTTCAAGTAGAGGTCTTCAATTTATATTTCTACTTTTGTGCGTTTTTCTAACTCATGAAAACCAAAGACTGAGCAAAAAACAGCACTCGAAGCGTATTCAAATCGAAAAACAAAAAATACACCATCAAAAGTCCAGCTGTCTGTCAGTGTACTTTGTACTTTGTTCTGTCTTTCCAACCCTATATATTTTCCCGTTCTTTATTTATCCCTGCGCTTACGCTCACTTCGCTCACTTCGTTCACTGCGTCGATGCTTCTTGCTGCTCGAGGACTTGCTCGTGCTGGATGCCTTGCTCACGAAGGACAGAGCGTCCGAGTCGTCTTTGATTTTGGATGGCTCCTCTGGAACAGCTGGTGGCTCTGGCTCCGGGAGGACATCTGATTCGTGGGGGGTTTCGTCCCTGCTCTCGTCTTGCTCGCTGGCTGCTGAGTCTTCCTTCTCGGGCTCTGCCTTGGGCTCCTTAGGTGTGTCGATGCCGCCGATGAGTCTGGGTACGCGCTTGCTCAGGCCTCTGTTGACTTGCAATGCTGCTATCGTGGTGCAGAGGCCGCCGATGCCGAGGACTGCTAGAGGGAGGTACTCTGCGCCTCTGATTCGGCGGGCTATGGTGGTGCAGACTGCTCCGATTCCGAAGGTCTTGAGGGATGGGAAGGGTGCTCCCTTGACTCTGAGGGTGAAAGCCGCGCCAGCCAGTGATGCCGTTAATCCTCCTATGGCTGTGCTGACTGTCGCTGTCGTTTTCCATTCGCTCTCACCGCGCACGGCGTTCTCAACATGCTTCAGAAGCAGGTTCGCGGGGTAATCGTCGGTAGTGGGTAAATTGACCCAGACGTAGTTGTTACCGCCGTGGGTCTCACCGTGAATGACCAGATCGCCCAAATCTGGGAACTCAAGAGCGTCTCGGATGGACATGGGTCGGGATGAGGGAATGAGGAGATGGAACATGGCGTTGTTGGCGCGCTTGCCCAGTCGCTTTCGGATGAACCTCACGAAGGCCACGAGAGCATCCAGATTGTCGGAGAAGCCAAGGAAGTTGCTAGGCAGAGGCTTGTCCTGCAGGAGTTCGTAGAAGTCGGTATGCCATTCGGCATCGGGGTGATAGAGGACATAGAGATGTCTATCTGAAGAGGCGGAACGGCACTGTCGGCCAAGGAATCTGTAGACGTGGCCTGCGAATTTCGAGGGCTCACTCTGCTCGACCCAAGACTCGGTCTCCTCGGGAGGTTCGATCCCCACATTTTCCAGGGCTGAGTCATAAATGACGCTGAGATTGCTTGAACCGAGTTGAAGCCTCGTCAGGAAGCGTTGAAGCGGTTTCGACCATTCCCCGTTTCGGCAAACCTTGTCAACGCCCTTGAGATGAGCGTGAACCGTCGGAACGTACGGACGAGTGCCCTCATACTCAACCTCGACGACATCCTCGCCCTCACCGGTCTCACTGGCCTCGGCATCCAGCGCCTTGGCCTGAGCAGCTTTCGCCTGGAGGTAGGCCTCGGCGTTGAAGGGAATCTCAGCGAGCTGCTGCATCACATCGGGGCCCTTGCCAGCGCCCGTCGGATTGAGGCTGTTCACAATGTCGCCCGCTCTTCTCCTGAGGCTGCGGGATGGTTGGCCGCTGCGAGAGGAAGAAGCATCAGTGGCGTTCCCAGTCTCACCTGAGGCGGAGCTGCGCTTCTTGGAGCCCATGATGCGAGGTGGTGTTTTTGCTTTCTTCTGCTGCGCCGAGGTGCGGGGCTGGCTGTTGGGGTATGGTCTGAGCGACCGTTGAGGCTCTGAAGGTGAGCAGTCAGCGAGACGGGGCGAGGCCAGGATGTGCCTAGGAGGGCAGAAAGAAGAGACGCACCTAGTGCAGGTACAGTACAGTAGCAGTCGGAACAGTTCAGTGAGTGAGCCTGCTTGACTGGTTCGTTGCAGATCGCGTGTTTAAAGGTATCTCGGGTAGATTCAAAGCTAAGAATTATCCAAGAACCCGGATCACCATTACCTAAGCGAGAAATATGCCAGGCACATGCCAGGCCCCTTTTTTTGGACCGGATGCAGCCAGTCAGAGGGGATCAAGACCCGCTGACCCAGCATGGATTGAGCGGTGAGCAAAATAAACGGGACTATCAAATTTGCGACAATATTAGACCGTCACCTCACCTTACAGTCTTAGTGAGTTGTTGACTGCGTTATTTATGCTGTGCTCAAGTATTCTCTCGACTTCCAGCTGCCAACACATGATGCGGCCAAGGCTTCACCGCCTTTAGGCTTGTTGAGCTTGGGCACTTAACCACTCACTGCCACCTCATCCAAATGCGTGGCATAACCCAATTCTTTGCCGCAGTCATGCCCAAACGAACGCTGCATCAGAGTTGGCATCAACCATGAAACAAACAAGATGAACACGCATGTTGTGTTGTTGCTGCATCATCTTATCTGCGGGGTAAAGTTTGCAGATCAACATTATTAACTGTATCACAAACACGCGTCACGCGTTCAGTGAAACAATCGGTCTCCTGCATCGTCTGAACAGTCTCAATCAAACACCAAATCAAAGCATTCTATCTTCAGTCCGAATTATTAAAATTTGATCCGTCACTTGAGATCAATCATTGAACGCCCTGTAAATCTTGAGCTTGAGTCTCGCCGTTAACCGCAGTATCTCCGAATCCCGTGTAATCTTTGCTTTTGACATTCACCGCAGCAACGCCACCGTAATTTATTATTTATTTAATTACGACGGCAACGTTTATTTGAGTTGAGACACTTTGCGCATGACAACATTCCATCTCCGAAACATGGGCAATGTTTTGGATCGTCCCACTGCCCCCGACCACGAATTTCCGTTGTGGTTTCAACAACTACACCGACAACATGACGAGGTAACTCGTAGGATAGAAGACGACATTCGAGAACAAAACCGCCTGCGAGAACAAAACCGTCAGCGGAGGCGCCTGGAACATCGCGATAGACAGCCTTGTAGATTCTTCGCCCAAGGCTTCTGCGTCCACGGTGCAGGCTGTCGCTACGCCCATGATCCGCTAGTGACTCCGATCCGTCGTCAACGAGGACCTTGTAGGTTCTACGCGCAGGGTATCTGCTCTCACGGTGAAGCCTGTCGTTTTGCGCACGAGGGGCCCCGGCCTCTTCAGGAACCATGTCGCTTCTTTGCCAAAGGATTTTGTAAGAGGGGAGATACTTGTAAATATGCTCACGATCAGCCCAACACTGAGCGGTCGGAGGAGCCCCAGGTACGCCGCTATACTGCAGTGATGTAAAAAACCTAAGAGCTAACATTATCGCAAAGTATGAATCTCACAATGAACAGTGGACTCGTGAGATCGGAGGTGCCTGGGTCGAGTTTGGAGATGGAGCGGGCGTCACCAATGTCACGCTTCTCTCGGACTTTTCAGCCATTCAAATGCGCAATCTGCCTTCGAGGTCGTCAGCACGATCGGTACAAGACCTATTGGCAGATGTAGGCATCACTGCTTCCATCAGCGACATCAATTTCATCAAGCTCGTAAAAAATCGGAATGGAATGGCCATCGTCAAAGTCAAAGATCCGGAATTTGCGAAATCCGCCTGCTGGAAACTACGCACCTGTGTTCGAGCACCTGAGTTGGAAGTCACCCAAATCCCGGTTCCATTACCAGACGAATCATCATTTGGCCTCGTCGATAGCAGAAACGTCCGCTGCTCATGGCACAGACCGACAATGAACGTTACTCTTTTGTTCAGGAATCCAGCAGAAGCATTTGAGTCGTATTGCAAGTTCAAAAACCAGGAACCAAAGATCGGTGGTCTGCCAGTCGTAGCCCAAATACCTGCCGCGGTGAATGCCAGTCAAAAGGATGGGCCATGGCAGATGGTGTTGGAAGGGTTGGTGGGTACTATCACTCCGGAGGATATCATGGACATCTTTCCCCTGGCTGTAGCACCTTATCAGGTTGAGACCGGTGAGCCAAGTTATGCGACGGACTCGGATATTGACTCGACTATGATTAAGTCCTTGCTGTACGACGTTGGCGCCCTAGAAAAATGGGATGTGTTTGGGAGCCCCACAGCAAGAAGAGTCAAGGCACAAGCCCGGTTCATCGAGGAATCCGAAGCGCTCGACGCCGTCTCGCAGTTGAACGAAACGTGGCTGCCGTTCAATCCATCAGGAAAACTCTACCTTCAGCACGTACATCTGGTCCAGTTCAGAGTTTCGAGTCGCGTCTATGGCGTTGTCGAAGACAGTATCGAATCGCTCCGAAAAGACTGGGAATCGCAATTTGTTTATTTTTCTTCGGTCCCTGAGCGCGGCTATAGAGTTCTGAAGCTCGAGAGTCAAGACCGCGAACCTTTTACGAAAGGAAAAGAGGCGCTCGAACAAATCATCAACGGAACGACGATGACATTGAATGGGAAGAACCTATGGTCTCCCGATTTCAAAGCAGACAGACAAGCCTACAGGTGGCTTCAGGACTTTGAACGAGACCTCGGAGTTGTCATCATCCGCGACATCAAATCCTCCAAATTCAGAGTTTTTGGCCCAGAGGATATGTTTGTGCCAGCATGCGAAGCGCTTGACCAACTCTTGCAAGATATACAGCCTCGATCAACAGGACATTATAGTGAGCAATCGAAGGTGGAAAGGGCTGCTGAGGGCGACTGTGCAGTCTGTTTCTGTGAAGCCGATCAGGCACTCACGACTTCTTGTGGACATGTCTACTGCACCATCTGCTTTGTTAATATGTGTCAGGTAGAAGCCTCCACGATTGGCGACTTCTCCATAAAATGTATTGGAGACCAAGGAAACTGTAAAAAGGCCATTTCACTACATGAGATACAGAATCTGCTTCTTTCAGAGATGTTTGAGAGTGTCTTGGAGGCCTCATTCGCGTCTTTCCTGTGCCGACACCAAGACCAGCTCCGCTACTGCCCAACACCGGAATGTACTCAGGTCTACCGCGTTGCTCAACCAGAAACAAGCGTTCCGCCAATCTTCACCTGCGCCAAATGCATGACGGCAATCTGCACGAGTTGCCATGTCTCGCACCCGAGGAAGACATGCGCGCAATACAAGGGCAACGAGTCTGGTGGCATCGCAGAGCTCCTCAAAGCAAAGGAAGAGCTGGGGTTTAAAGACTGTCCGAAATGTAACACGCACATACAGAAGGATGAAGGCTGCAATCATATAAATTGCACGGCCTGTGGGACGCATATCTGCTGGCTCTGCTTGAAGACCTTCACAGATCCGGACGACTGTTATCGGCATATGGGTAGGATACACGGAGGAATTGGCAACGAAGGCGGAGGCGAGGATGAAGATGATGACGATATCGAGTTTTAAGAATAAGTTCGCGAAGGATTATAAATATAGGTCGGCGGGGTGCTCAAGGATACTTCGTTACTAAGTTCAATGTGGTGATATAAGCTCTCGGCCACAAGTCTCAACTGCAAATAACACATCTAGCTCACAGAAGTTGAAGGCTAAAAGAACTTCAGTCCCAAAACAAAATTAAAGAACAAAATTTAACACATGTGGACAATGGGTTGTTATGCGAGAGCCTCTCTCTTTCTTCTTCTCCGCCAAGTTCACGATACAACTTTATACACTTCAAGCCATTTTATTAAAAAAAAAAAAAAAACGCTCTCGTCGGACAGTTTAGTGTGATCCTCCTACGCCTCAAGGAGCCATGGTTTGAAGGCTCTCCTGCTCTAGAAGCCTGTAGCGACCCTCATCATTCAATCTCTGGGTAGTAATACGCTGAGGGTAGTTTCTCATAAACATATTAGTGAAGTGCTTGCCATAGTGGATTCCATCCTTGGGCTCTTGGCCAACATCATAGCCCGGTAGAGGCTTCACGACTGCTTGGAAGCTTGGTTCATGGAAGTAAGCAAACGCGAACCTCTCTCTGAGATTGAGCCCGACTTTGTGAGGGGTTGAGGGAAGGGCCGAGTTGGTGATGTACTGCATCATGTCACCTAAACCAAAACAAGATTAGCAAGGTTCGTTAGTGCCGGGAGAGCAAACTTGCCTGGGAAGACGGTGAAGACATTCTCGGCGGGAGGAACAAAGACCCATCTTTCATCATCTTCTCTGAAGCCAGCGGTACTCGATTTCCAGTTTGCGAGATTTTCATCGCTGTATGGGGGACGGATCATCAAAGCTTGAAACAACCGGTTAGCCACGGTTATCAGAGAGAGTCATCTAAAGTACTTGCCGCCAACATCGTCCGCTGCCGCGATGACTAGAAGTCCGTAGTCAGTGTGAGATCCGATTCCTCTTCCTTCCTTACCCTTGCCATTAGTCTTGTTAATGGCAGGGAATCTATTTTACTGTAGTTAGTTATAGCCGAACTAAGACATCAATTCTGTCAAGTACTTACCGAAGAATTCTCAGATGATGCCATCCATCTTGTGTGTAGTTGGTAAGTGACCCTTCAGGAACGCCAAGCCCCAGTTCAGTCAGCTGCAAGAGCGTTTCTCCAACGCCCCCCAGACTCTGCATGTAACGCTGCATGGGGTTCTGCATCTCATAGTCAGGCCAAGGACAACGACCATGGCACGGCCATTTTGCAACCACTCTCGGCTCATCAAGCTCAAGGTCTTTAGTAACCGTGAAAATCTCGCTGTAGTCAGCAATACCGTCAGTCAGCTCTTCACCACTGGCAATATAACCAGAGTAAGTCTGACTGTCAACGCAAGCAGCCTTTTGAGCATAAGGCTTGCCGAAGAAGCGTCTACTAGCGTAATTGGCACTTTTGTAAAGTGAGTGCTGCTCGGGTGTCATGCTTATCTGCAATATGCCGTCCTTCTGCCAGGCTTCGACGAGGGCTTTGCCAAGCTTACGGTTCGCTTCGGTGTCAGAGACTTTATCAGGAAGGATGAAGGTCTGGAGATTCCCGACTATGACAGAGTGTCCAGGGGGAGGACCGGATGCATTGAGGATGGTAGGGATGTGAGGCTGCGGAGCGGGAGCAACAGCCGCAGCAGCTGAGGACATATTGCGAATGCGGAGCATCATAGAATGAGTGATGAGAGAAGACAAGGAAGGTCTTCTGAGTGAAGATTTATAAAGATGTGCAAGACTCATGATTTTTGTCTGCAATTACTGGTTTTGATTGCGTAAAAGCTTTGAAGATGTGGTGATTACTGGAGATGATGATCCAGACTCAACCTTGGGCTTAGCTTCCCATATTTATGCTCGATCGGCGAATACTTTCATGGGTGTCAATCAAGTGCCGGAGGTCGACTTGAGAACTGCCGTTTCTTCCGTCGGTCTCATCGTCTCCGGGTGCCGATTTCCGCCAGATGATACTTTACAATCCTGCAGTCTGTTTACATGGTGCATAAACTCGATGCACCTTGATCCTTTCCCCCTGCGAAGTTAAATGCTTCATAGCCCGAAAAGCAAGCCGACTCCTCCGCGATTCGCTACTCTGAGACAGGTACTCTTGAAGCTAGGCCGTGTATTAGATCACTAGTCACGGCCCGACCCACGGGTAGTCTAACGGCATCGTAACCTCAATCTTGGCAATACCACACGTGCATCCATCAGTTAACTTACAGATCATCTAGACCGCTACACTAGAGAAAAGGTCATGATACATCTCAGACATACTACTGGTCCTAAATTCAAATAAAGGTTCAGTGATGTAGCATAGGAAGTCTCTCCTTGTCAAATATCGTTCGACTTAGACTTTCTCAAGCCTCAAAGATCAGGCCGCCTCACATCCTTGTCGATTAATTATCCAATTGCCATCCGCCCTATCTGCCGAGGCAATAAATTCAACTCAGATGCGCGATACGCGGCTCTCGCATATAACCACTACCTGACAATTTCGCAATCAGCTTTTCACCTGCTCATATGATCGGGCCTCCAGCAAATAAGATAAAAGTAACCTATTGCGCGTCGATTGATTGATCACTCATATGCCCGAGGCTTGTCCCAGGAAGAATGTTACTAAGGACCGGGTATGCTTTCTGCCGGGAATGCTTTAAGGTTCTGCCAATACCAGGGAGTCCGACAACATACAGTTCAGCCCCTGCATATCAGCAATCGAGATCTATTATCGCGCAAGGAATATGGATTCTACGTCAGCAGAAATTCTAGGAGCCGTTACCGAGGTATTCAAAACCTTACCCCTCATGCCGTATGTGTAATTCGTTCTTGTAAGCATTGAGATGCCTGCCGTAGTTGTAGAACTCGGGTGTTTCTCGCTCCGCATTGGTGTTGCATATATACAGTACAGCCCCTGTCTCTTCCATAGTATGTGACCTGTGGGAGTAACTTCCAAGCACTTTCAGAAACCAACAAGTATGATTTCACCACTGGAGTGAGTCTAAGATACATGGTCCAATTTCTGTTTCTAACTCCGACAAAAAATGGTTCTCCACATCTGTGCGCCTTACAATACAATATAGTAGATCTTTTGAGGACATCCCTGGATATTTGAAACGAAACTCACAGGTATTAAACCTTCTTTCACCAATCTAGCGAAGACAGGGCTGCTTGGGTATAGAAGATTGGCAGGGGCAGGAAGATAAGAGTGCCAACGCGAGTCAGCCATGACCTCAGGGATGACCAGGGTGGCTAGGTTGGAAGCATTATGATGAAATCGTCTCGTCACAACACCCATACCACTGATCCGCACGTGCACCACTTGCTTGGTGATACGATACATGAATTGCTTCTCTTGATCGGGGTGAATTGCGCCGACTATGACAGCGCCAAGCATAATAAATGAACAGAGATGGTACAGTGAGGGAATTGTGAATGCGATCCTGGGTATAACACGGCAAAGATGATATCAGAAGCATGCGGCAAGGATCGAGAGCAACAGCACTACAAGCCTCGGCCTTGCGAAGAAGATTGACCTTTGGCTGGAATACCAGCTCAAGAACCCGTATCGTGACACTTCGATGATATGGAGAGCGCCTGTCATGTCAGCAAGGAGATATCCTCCACCTTGACAACTTCACAGAAAACCTGGCAGCAAGATGGAAGATCCAAGACTGGATCAGCAGCCTTGTGTCTTTCTGGGATAATTCAACCGCACGTTTCACTTGGAGCTTCCTGTTGTCCAGATGCAATCTCTTTAAGAAGATAGCAATAGCGTCAAAATAATAGTTGCTTGTCAATTACATTCGTCGATTTGAGCATATTTAATGACATAACTCAAATAAGCTTCATCCCCTTCACAAAAATGTGCCTTTCAAAGTTAATGATCTATATTTTACTACTAGTTATTGGAGACTGCGCCTTGGCGTTTTCGCTACCCAAAATATGTCAATGTCTTACAATTCGAAGAGAACTATGCAGGCTATGATGTCTATTCCATCTACAATAAACTGCCACAAAATGTTTCAGCTATTCCTGTATAATAACGACGCTCAGGTGATGCTCCCATACTGGTATTGTTGCCCAGATCAAATCAATGACAACTAACTGCCATCCACCACAAGCCATAACACTGTCCCAAAAAATCGACCGCCCCATAGCCCAGTCCAGCTTCAAGTATCAGATATGAACCAGCTTACCTGATATTGATGCACTTCTCATTCATTGAAAATAGTCATGAAATGACGGCCGGAAGCGTCCATGTACCGACACAATTCTGTCCAAGCAATCTGTTCATAAGGCTTGTCACGGGAGTTCGCGTCAGACTCTTCGTCCACCCCATCAAACCCAGCAAAACCATCGATGGGCTCATCATCCTCCCCATCATCAGGCTGTAAGATTCGGAAGGTAACCAGATCGAGATTAGTGGCATCCAGACTACTGAAGTCAGGCTTCATCGCATTGTACATTTTGCATGGCTTGCACTTGATGGGATTAGGATGGTCCTTGTCGAAGAGATAAAACTTCTGGTCGGTCTGTTCAACAAAATTCTGATGATTCTTTCGGTCAAGGCAAATCAGCTCCAACTCGATGGTTCCGGGCTCTCGGCGAGGTCTGTCGTCCCATCGTAACTCCCAGTGGGAGCAGGTTTCGAAGGCCGGACATTGGGCAGCGTTGGGGTGGGCAAGATGAATGACAGGTAACACCTGAGGCAACTTGTTAAATAGTCGCGACCCGCAAACCCACTTGAGGAGATCTCGGGAGAAGGACCCACGGGCTTGTCGGAGAGCCAGTCATCCTGTTTGAGTCTTGGGTCCCGCTGAGGGTCGTCAAGTGTTGGAGTGTTCAAAAGTGACAGCTTAGAAAGTGCTGGCTGGTCGTTCAGCGGTGTATCCTCGATTCGAGGGCAAGTATCTGACGAGTCTGAATCGTCGGGGAAGACCCCTCCTGACTCGACAGCCCCTTGGTTCTCTGTCTCAATGTCACTGCTGTCGTTGTCATTGTTGTGACCCCGATAAATCATGAAGCTCCCGTTCTCTCCAGCTGCTAGACGGGAAGTCTCGTCGACTTCTGCTCGTTCGTTCAAAAAGGTAACCCTGCGAGTTTCATTGAAATCTGCCCGTTCAGTCGAAAAGACAACCCTGCGACCTGACCCGTTATCCATGGTGAATCGATGCCGGGATAAAGCTTTGCCTAGAGTGTTTTTGTTTTCTTGAGATGTTGCTTATCGAGTGTGTTGACAGATGTCTTTGGTTGAAAGCTTCACAAGAAGCGTATGGGTGGTTTGGAGAATTAAATAGGACTATGAGTAGATGCCACTGTCATTCTGGGAGCGACATAGCTAGTGCCTGTGCAGACGAACATGGAGCCGTGACTTTGTCTGAACCACTGGTAAGTTATGGTCACACGATGACACAGAACATCGAGTCGAACAGTGCCGTACCGTTGCCTGTTACCTGAACAGCTCTTAAGCTGCGACAATGACACTGGCAGCTTGTTCGCATGACCAAGGCGCAAACACTATGGACAAATGAAAGGGTGTTCCATGGTATGATAGAACAAATCAAAATAGGATGTAATATGATACAGTAGTCTAAACTGGACTTCCAAACATTATGACTAGAAGGTCTGTCCAGTAACAAGGGTCTCGTAGACTAGACCTTCAAAGACAGATCGCTTTATCGCAGCACCAAAACTATTCTTTGTTAGTATTCTCAGAAGACTTGATCTGAACGAACTTACCCGTGACATTTCGCAGCCTTCATCAATTTCGCCGCAAGACTACCCAAACTACTCGTACTAAATTCACCAAAGTTTGGCCGACACCGAATATCATTCCAGGCCTGGATTGGCGTCATCTCACCCTCATTCGATAAGTCAGGCGCTAGTGTCAATAGTCTCTCTAGCATAGACGATGGTGTATTCCCAAAAGTTGGGGATGAAGGGAGACGTGGGTTGTTTGTATGTGATGTATCGCCGCAGGCTGCTATGAGCTGAGCCGTCGCAGTCAGGGCATGGTTCCCAGGTTCGTCGGGCTTCTTGGCATCGCCGTGGATATGACCCAGACAAGGCTCTTCAATTCTGTTGTGTGTCAGTACAGGCTTGATGATGATGTGTTAGAAGAACATACTTCAAGACAAACTCCATGCCTGCCACGATCTGATCTACTTCACCTACGCGCGAATGGCTTGAGTACCCTTGATTGAACAAGACGGGAACTCCATGGCCCTCGGATGGATCGGAAAAGTCTCCGAACGAAGACGGTGATATCAGTTGTGGAGAAGGTATTATGTCCACTGATTGGTAGCCCGGGTCACCGAGGTACATCGGCGAAGCGCCGCTCGACGACCCCGTAGTTCTGGATGGAGTAGCGTAGTCATTGACCGGATAGTTGATTTCTCTGAACCCAGTATCGGTGGAATTGGGACCTTGAGATAATTGCAGAAGGGCATTTTGAAGACCTGCACGGAGTTGTTCGCATTCACGGGCCAACTCGGCTTCCCTCGATCGGGACTTGGCTAGTTCTTCTTCCAGCGTCCTGGCGTACTTATCCTTCCTTCCTCGGTAGGATCTAAAAGAGTGGGGTGTTAACAATGGTTATATAAGACAGTGTCCCGAGAGTTTCTTACTGTTGAGCACGTCGTAGCTGGGCTCTCCGCTTCTCTACTGGATTTTCCTTGGGCTCTGATCATCGTCAGTACTTTGTCCAAACAAGGGTTAGCAAAAACTCAGACTAACCGCCAGGGTTAAAAATTCGAAAGATTCTATCAGTCATTGCGTGATTTGACGCGAGCGAGGAGGAATGCGAAAAAGGTAAAAATGATGAGATCAATAAAGATGAAGAGAACAATGACTCCGGTTCAGCTGCTTCATTCTTGTTTCTTATCCTAGATTAGTCAACCGGTGAGCATTGTTCCTATTGGTTCTGGTGAGCGCTAGCTGAGTGAGATCCTTGTATCAGGGGCGTTTCGGCGTCGTCCCCTCATTTTGGGGCGCCAAAGATGAGAATATCAGAATTTCCTATTTGGGAAAGGTTCGTCTTGCTCCTGTCAGCCCTGGCACGGAGGAAAATGCCGAATAGTGGAGATATTATTTGTGCTATTTGCGAGGATGAGGTGTAACCTCATTGGTGACTTTGGTCTATTTGTTTCGATGGCTATGAAGTTGATTACATTAATTGATGTTAACCTTGTGTGATAAGGTTATCCGTATTCGGGCTCTCGATTTCATCCATGTTGCTAAGTTCTTTACACCCTCACGACTTGGTCTCTCCGCCATTCATAGTTACTAGCTACAACTCAGATAATCAAATGCTGGAAATGAGATAAGTAAGAATTCTTTCGTTTCCTTAGACTATGTAAAAAAAAGATAAGGCCTTTTCAAAATGGAAATCATGATTACTGAGTCTAGAAACACAGATCTGACTTCCAAACAGGGGACATCGAACCCCGGGTTTCACTTTAGTCGGCAGCACGGCAACCAAGTCGCATTATGTTGTTTCCGAACTGTGGATGGTTCTTCAGCCTGGTTTCACATTTTATAAGGAAGTGGAACTTTCGATTTGGCCGTTTATGTTGCAATGAAAATCTTGGTTTTCCTAAAGAGGAAATTCAGATTACTTCTGTAGGGACTTAATCCCTGCAAATAGAGTATCTGCAGATGTTGAGTTTGAACGAGAGATTGCTATAAAGAAGATCAAGACGCGTTCAATAAACTCGATATCTTCAATCAACCACTCAACATTCTTCTCTCATTCATTCTCTGCAGCAGGTCTGCTTTTTAATATTTTCTTCTACACTCTCTTACCAACTCCATCCAACACATCAAAAAAACATGTTCTCCTCAGGATTCTTTCTCCCAGCTTTGCTGTGGCTTGCGCAGGAAGCAAGCAGCCACCCAGCGTGTAAGCCCGGAATGAACAGCAATGCTATGACGGGCAAGGCGATCTACGTTCTTACTAATGAGAAGACCAACGGTGTTCTCGCGATCCCAATTGGCAAGGATGGTACACTCTCGAAGGGCAAAGTCACCATGACAGGCGGTGCAGGATCTGTAGGTGTTAACGCTGATGGGAAGCCCGCTACACCTGATGCTCTTATCAGCCAGTCTGCTTTGACTATCGCAGGCAACGTAAGTGTACCAATTGTCCCAGAAGCTATCGAACTTTTACTTACTTTCGTCTAGAACATCTTCGCTGTCAACGCCGGCTCCAACACTCTCAGCATGCTCAGAGTCTCGCGATCCGACCCCACGAAACTACAAATGGTCGGCAAGCCAGTCCAAGTCCCCGGCGAGTTTCCCAACACTGTCGCTGCCTCAGCAAAGAATGGACTCGTTTGTGTCGGCTCGACCGGAGCCAAGGCGGGTGTTTCCTGCAGCAGCTTCTCGCGACAAGGACTGAGTGCCATGGACGAACTGCGAACGATCGACCTCGGCCAAACAACACCTCCTGTCGGACCTACCAACACACTTTCACAAGTTCTCTTCTCAGAAGATGAATCTAAGCTGTTCACTATGGTCAAGGGCGACCCTCCTGTGAACAAGACTGGCTTTATCTCCGTCGCGAATGTCGAGATGAACAATGGGGTCGCGGCTGTGAGCAAGCAGGATACTCGGAGCTCGCCCGAGGGAACAGCCGTACTCTTCGGCTCACAAGTCATCCCCGGAACATCAAAGGTTTTCGCCACAGATGCTTCTTTCGGCGCAGCCATTCTCGATGTCGATCCCAACAACTGCGAAGCCACTACCGCCGCCAAGGGAGCAGTCGAAGGGCAGACCGCCACTTGCTGGGTCGCCATCTCTCCCGCAACCAAGTCTGCTTTCGTGACTGACGTCGGCCGCAACCGAGTTGTCGAGATGAGCCTCAAGGATGCGAGCGTTTTATCTGAACTTGACTTGACTTGTAACGGTGACCCTGGACTGATCGACCTGGCAGCTTCTGGCAACTTCCTCTATGCTCTTTCACCTGGTAATGGTACTACTCAGGCTGCTGTCACTGTGCTTGATGTCTCAGGTGGATCTGGATCAGCGAAGATGGTGCAGCATTTTGAGTTGGCTGGTATGGCGAGCAAGACTGCTATGGGAATGAAGGTCATGTAATCATTGAAAGAGAACATGGTGATCTGTTGGATCTGGTGTTGGGATTATATACTAGGATAATATTGACATTTATCTTTGGCTTCCTCCATATGCCCTCCATTTTTGCCCTCCCAGTTCTGATTCGCTGTACTACGTATGTGCACCAGTTTCAACAGCCGGCAAAAAGTGATCAAAGCCACATCAAGTCACGGGAAATCTGAATCAAGCCGAGCACGTAAATCTAGACACAAAATATTCATTTCTAGATGTACATAGTATATATCGGAAATATTAAAGTATCCAATTAACCTCCCAGCAGCCATTCATGCTCCACTGTTGGGGTCGATTTTCGCGTAGATGCAATTGTTCTTGACCCAACCACCCTGCTTATTCTCCTTGGCGGAGTAATCACAACTATCAATGGGAACACGCATATAACGCATACACTCGTCGTAGTCTGCTGTCCACACACAACCCTCATAAACTGTCAAAGTAAGCTTGAAATGGTATCCTTGGTTCGGTTGCTCTTTGTCATTTAGCGTATAGTTCGACCAGACGGGACCCTGTGTCTTGTCATTAGCCACCTTGCGACAAAATGACTCATCTGCATAGGTAATGGCCTCGTAGTTCGACTTCTGGCCTGTGCCATAGCAGTGTTTCTCATTCTGGGAGGGGTCTGGTTCCGCGAGTGTTGGGGTTGGGGATGTTGTTGTCGTGCTCGTGCTTTCGGTGTTGATCCACGAACGGAAGCTTTCTCTCTCTACACATGCTTGTCCATGACCACCTGTGCCGAGAGCGCATTGAGTATAGGTAGCAGTCTCAGCGCATGAGCTGCCATCGGGGGTGGAGATTGTTGGTTCGGGAATGTGCTGGGTGAGCGTAGGGAAATCCGTTAACTCTCCTGCGTCGTCTTGAGTTGTTAACGATGGGGTGTCTTCTGTAGAAGAGGGCGATTCCTCTGAGGAAGGACTTGTCTCGGCCTTGGTGGAAGAAGTTGCCTCCTCAGTCGTCGACTCATCGGAAGTCATCCTCGTCGATGTGACAAAGGTAGTGGACTCTTCAGACGTAGCAGATGGAATTGGACGATCGCATGAGAGCCCAGATCCGTCTCGCTTTGCTACGTAGGACCAGTCCCATGTGGCACCCGTCACTGCCCAAGCTCGGTTAGGATCAGCCATGTTACCTAACCTGGCCTTCCAGGACTTGAGATCAGTCGCAGGAACATTGGGTTGTTGCCAGCGTTTGTAACATCCTTCTGCAAGTCGGAGAGCAGCTGAGTCTTCGCATCGTCGACAGCTTGGTTGATGGAATGGTCCTCAGTACCAGTAAATCTGTTATCCATGTAGTCCCTGTACTTGGCGGCAAATGACCAGACGTTGTTCTTCACGGCGTCATCGTTAATGCAGTTCTTTGCATTGTCGTCCATATCAACACTGCGATACCGTCAATGGTTAGAAGAAACATTTGCCAGTTGGAACGAGGATGGCACTTACAGCCTTGCGTAGATTCTTTGGTTCTGCCGCACAATCGCATCAATTGCCTCTTGGTAATTGAACATCTCAACACCAACACCCATACGCTCAAGTAAGTCAAGCTTCGGAAGAATCCATTTCTTCACGTCGCTTAACGACGTACTTGTGCCAACCGTCGTCTTAGTCCTGGACGCCAGCAGACTTCTGATCTCTTCTGGAGTCGTAACAAGTGCCTTAAAATGGGAAGTTAGCGTATTGGCACATATTTTCTGTAGAAAAGAGCAAAATCTCACCTTGGCTATTCCATTTGTCCACTGGTCCATACCAATGAAGTCCTCGACGAACCGGGCGGCACCCGGATTAATACTGCTAGAGCTTTTAGGAAAAGCGTCAAAGACGTTCTGGATTAGATTTGCACCAGAGTTAATGCCGCCATAAGACTTGATGTCGTCGCAGTTCATCTTTGCCGGTGATCCTGTCTTCATTTCAACAACGGCAGCGGCATTTGGATCAATAATGTGATTCCAAAAGTCCAAAAGCATACTCTTCTCATATACATCGTCAATAGAGGGCCCTTTGTCGTCAGGTAGGCCTCGAGGGAATTGAGCCTCCGAGATGTGATTCAGAGAAGGAACGCAATCAGTGTCTCTTGTTGTTCGCCACCATCGTTTGATTGCATTCAAGGCAGTGTTCCCGGAATGGGGATTAGCCTGGTCTGCCTTGTCTGCTACCAACAGCAATGTGATGAGCGTATGCTGGCCCCGGCGCAACCCCAGAACCAACAGACTGCGCAAGGTTGTTCTCGGCCTCGTTCCCCGGTCTCCACTAGCGTACCTGCGTTACGATTCATTCCCCCATCCTAGAGTGGTTTGTTTTGTTGTCTGAAACTCTACTTCGCCACTTTCTACTTTTCATCTTTCTCACGGTTGGCTAACCATGGCACACAACCCTGATTGCATCAACTGCACAATTTGTGGCGTCGTACTGGGAGGCGTGGAGGACTGGAAGGCTGATGTCGTCGCATTGGCTGGTCCTCATTGGCCAGACATGTCCCGGTCACCTCCGGATCTTGAGGTAGCTACGGATGGAGTTGTTCGATGTGCCGCCAAAGCCAAATCTAACCGCGGCTCTCTTGTTCTGCTTCCTGAGAATCGCAAGATCCGTCCTCAATCCGCTTACGACGTCAGCGAAGAGTCAGATGATCCTTCAGATTGGGCGGGGAGGATGTATGTTGGGATACATGCAGGCTGCGAAGATCTAGCAAATCGCGTTATGAGAACATCTTTGAGTGCCATAGTCAAATCCACTCGCGACCTCTGGCTTACTCTTGAGCGCCGTTGTGCTAGAGTCATCAATCAAGATCCCTGCAAAGCTGGCATGCATTTCACTCCTCCAATTCCCAACTCTCAACCGGGTCAGCCATTTTCAGTTGGCTTTGAACGATATTATATTCCATCACACAATATCTACAGATATGGAGATCATTGGGACGGCTGGGTAAGTTTGAGTCTCACCTCACCAGAATCCCAGGAATCGCATGCTGATGTGGATGATGCTTACTTTATAGTGGGATGAAGATCCTATTACGATTCCAGATCTGAGCATACTGCTAATCGAAAACATTGAGCCCGCAGGAGATGCTGCTGGTCAACTACCGAACAGCCTCAAACGGTTCAGGAAGCGCATCGAGAGTCTACCACAAGAAGTCAAATATCTTATCTGCTTGTTTCTCCCTCATGGGCATCTCCCTCTAAAGTGTAATTACATCATGCCCCAGTCCATGTGGAAGCAAGTATTCTTTCAAGTCCCATTCCTTTGGGACCTTGACACCCAACTTGTTCATGATAGGACTGCCTCGGGGGGTTCAGAATCACAACAATGGGACTGGGAGAAGATTACACGGCAGGTCATGAGCCCAGCAGAGATTTCGCCAAGCGGAGCGCTTGAGGATGACGAGGGAATATGGAGCTTTGACAAAGTTGGTCTCAGCGTGCCTGGCGGCTTTTCCAACCGACGTCGAATCTGGCAGATATTGGAGGGAATGTATCCCAACGACGTGCGTCTCTAGACTAGTGTTGGACCCACTGTATGCAGCTTTCAGAATGTATACGGAAGAGTCATAACGGTGACCTGTTTCAATGAGAGTGCCAGCAACGAGATCAGTTATATCACAGACTTTACCGACGTGGTCTCAAACTCTAAACCCTAGCCATCCTGGTAATTGAGTGGAGGTGATTGAGCTAATGTAGGCTCATATGGAACGGTATGGGATATCTCTGAAGCCCTGATCCGTATAAGAGGTTTATCCAGGGCGCACTTCAAGGACGCACGCAGGATTGTCAACTAGGCAGCGCATCTGGCGGCTCGGGAATTGGCATTAAAGAAAGCGCGCAAAGTCATGCATTCTAATCCCTCTCTAAACGAAATATCTGATCACTTCTGCATCACCAAGATCGCCCCATTCCGTTTTATTGACGCAAAGTGGCTTGGGGCACAGAGCCTTGCAAGTGGGCATGCTGGTTTCATGACCTGCAGCGACCAACATATCTTGGTGGGTCTCATTTCTTTGGCCCATTCAACCTGGTCTCTGTTGGTAATTGTTGGTAGGTGCAATTAGACATGCATGCAGGGTGAGCTTTGGAACGGTGAATATTAAATACACATGTTGCATCAACAAATGTCAATTGATTGACCAAATCCTCGAATGTCTCCAGCCAAGATGTCTCCTTGGTTTATAAGTCTTTCACTTCTTGGCCTAGCTCTTGTTCACCCGGTCATATCAGATGACGAATGCCAACCATCGACCTGGAAGGCTAGCGCCATGGCTCCCGGCGGAATCAACTGTCGCCTCAGCACTCTGACTGGGTCTCATGTCAATTCTAGCACCTGCGATGTCATCACCAAGAAGTATCACATCACTCTAGACACATTCTATGAACTGAATCCTAGGTTGAACAACGACTGTAATGCTGTTCGGCCCAATATCAGATATTGTGTCGAAGGCTGTAAGTACCTAGCACATTTGCCTACGTGGTGCTCTGTGGACATGGCTGATGTACTCAAAGTTCCCGAACCATTTCTTGCTTACAATGGTCTTTGTGGGCCTGATAACGGCAATGCAACTTGTATAGGACAGATAAGCAGTGCTGTAACAAGAGTACATGGACATGCGGTGATACTACGTATGTATGATGGTACTCTAGTCGAATCTGTACTGACGTGAAACCCAGCGATGATTGCACTATCAATTGTTACGAGGGAAATTGCTATTAGGCGGTTGACATCAAGAAATTTTGATCAAATCGATCCGACTTGCAATCAGCTCATATTTTAATCATTCGCCGCGCCCGAAACAGGTGATGGGGCAAGCGATCTCTGCTCGGAACAATCGTCTCTGTACCTCCATGGCATGTCAGAGATAATAAATCAGTTGGCTTAACTCTGCGCAGGCATCAACGGAAACATATAGAATTACTTAGAGATCAAATGATAAAGCTAGCGTGCCCACTTTCTCGCTCCCTCGAACGTTTCATTATCATCCATCTGCAAAGTCTCTAATCCAGCTGATACAACGGCTCAAGCGTAGCTGACTTCTGAAGAAAGACATATCTATTGACAAACCAAGGCAACCAATGTCGAAGCTGATACGCTATGTGGCGTCGTGTCGGAACTCCAAAGATGTAGTCCAATTCTTCCAAAGTACGTTGCCTGTAACATTCCGGTCAGTCATGAAGATATTCAATCGCAAGATTATTCACTTACTTGGTCTCTGGAATAATCAAGAATATCACTATAAATGCTACGACGTTGAGACCCGCGTAGAAGCTGAAAGCCCCAGTCGGCCCGAGACGATCAAGAAGGGAGGGGAACGTCAAAGTCAAAGCGCTGCCGACCGCGTTGTTGACACAGATGGTGAAGGCGGAGCCAATCTCTCGATGGGAGAGTGGAAACGCTTCGGAGAAATAGATTGAAGGTAGTGGTCCAATGCCTGAACAGTTAACTTCTGGCTGATTGGTGGATGGATGATCAACTTACCAGGCCCATACATAGCTGTGAAGAGGTATATGAAGAAGGCGATAAGCGGTACTCTAGCACTCGAGTCTTTATCAATAAGAAAGCTGAATCCTGCTGCCAACAAACACCACGCCATGTTCGGGAAAGTTACAAGAAGCAGATTTCGGCGTCCAAAGGTGTCAACCATATAAACAGCAGGGAATGCAAAAATAAACATGACGAGACCAAATCCCATGGACGCAAGAAGGCAGTCCCTGGTCGAGTAGTTCGCAGCGGCAAAGATGGTGGACGAGTAAAATGCCATGATGTTGATCCCAGAGAATTGCTGTGATATCACGATCCAGGATGATGCAACTGTGGCTCGGCGGAGGCGAGGAACACTGACGAGTTCCCACATTCGACGCGCGAGGGTCTTTCCGCCAAACGCATCTTTTTCTTCGAGGATCTGACGATGAGCGTAGTATAAGTCTCGGGCAGCTAGCATTTCCGTGTTTCGGATACGGCAGAAGACTTTGAAAGAGTCTTGGTATCTTCCCTTCTTGATAAGCCAGCGAGGGGACTCTGGCATGAAGTTAGCTTCGAGATCGTTACAGTGAAGACGAATACTTACCAGGGCAGAACCAGACAAAGATGACTACAGGAATAGCTGGGACAAACGCAGCTGCAAGCTGAAACCGCCAAGCAAGGTCTCCGATACGATACCAGATAAGGTTCGAACAGAATCCGACGAAAATCCCAAAAGCAACCCAGAGCTGGAAGCTGGTGACAATTCCACCTCTGATGGACGCAGGTGCGATTTCAGCAGAGTAAACAGGAATGGTCGAGATCTTGATACCCATTCCCAGGCCCATAAAGAGACGACATATCAAGAGTCCCCACCAGTTCTGGGTAAAGGCTTGAGCAAGAACTGGGAAGATACAGAATAGACCGGTCAGAAAGATTGCGCCTCTCCGGCCAATGCGGTTGTTGATAGGGTCGGCTGCCCAAGCGCTGAGAAGGCCGAACAGAGTCGGACCAGAGTTGATGACACCTATAAGAGTGGTCCTATGCTCGATGCCGAATTCTTGGGGGAAAGATAGGTTTGCTCCATTCGCGCCAGTGTTATCCCAGCCCTGTACAGCAGATCCGAGAGAGCAGATAGCAATGCCATAGTAGAGGCTTCGGGGGAGATGCCACTTATGCGTGACCTCCCGTTCTAGGACGCGTTTGTCATCGTCGGTTAGCTCTTCGATGTTCTCGTAGTTTGTCGGGTTCTGAGCTGCGAGTGCGCCGCGGTAGAAGACGTCTATCTTGTCCTGGAAGTCATAGTCCTCACAGAAGGCAATGACTTGAGTTCGCAGGTCGGCTCGAGAGATGCTCGCAAGAGGATTGCGAATTCTGTAGATTGGCCATGTTAGCAACTGTCTACGGACTGGTGAGTAACATACTTGGCGTTTGCATTTCGAGTAAAGTCCTGCGGCGTGAGATGGTCGATGTGCTGAAAATCATGCTTGACCTGGTCTTCAATATCAGACTTTCGATCCATGATGCTTTCTGAAATCTGTAGAAGTACTGATAACCAATTGATGGCTGTTGAGCATCATGTCTGTTCATCAGCGCAAGAGGGCCACTTTTATAGTCGTCGATCAGAGCATCAACTTGCGGGGTGACTAGGTTCCCCAGAGTATCAGCTTACGTTCCAAACTCTTCCTAGAATGGCGCCACTTCCACCCCAGACTGAATGCTTCCACCCCGCATAGGAATGTACATCATGTGAGATGAGACAAACAAGAATGTTCCTGAAATGCCGGATCTCGGCAAACTGAACAATTACCCCCGAAGGAGGTGCTAGTCTACTAGGGCCAAGGATTCGATTGGCTAATTCGAATGTACTAATATGCCGAGGCCACACGCAGGGCAATGGAACACACAGGGCACGGGCGGGGAACACTACGCCGAAGAAAGTGGCACACGCAGGGCATAGGAGGGGAATAGTGCACAGAGACTTGGTACACGCAGGGCAGGTTACAGTGCGGTCGCAATCTCGGCAATTTGAGCATTGAGAAGTCGATGGAAGTAAGGTTATAAGCGTATTGCTCATCCGCCTTCTATGCTACACCAAGAAGAGCAAGTCATCGAAAACAAGCATCTATCACATCAACCAATCTGAACACTCTACAAATCTTATCCAAAATGGGAAGCACCGGAACTCAATCATGGCTTGACAAGCTCGAAGAGCAACGTACGTATCATTTCTGAAGAAGGCCTTAACGACGTAATGCTGATGGGATTAGTCAACGTCGATGTCGACTGGATGGCTCCAGAATGGATTAAATCCATGCCATTCAAGTTTCATGATCAGACCAGCAATCAACTTTGGGTTGACATCCAACTCGGCGATGACTCGAACAAAGAATTGCTCGAGCAAACTACAAAGGAGCTCAAAGACCAAGGCTGGCTCGCCATCTATACACGCATGGTAATTGATGCATCTCATCGGAATTAAGTAACAACTGCTCACTAGCTCACAGGCTGTTCTTATGTGCAAGAAGAACATTGATTCCATCCAAGGCCGTGTTCTTCTGCAAACACTTCCTTCCAAGGCCTACGATACGCAAGCAACTCTTGATCATGCACGCCTTTACGATAAGGAATTTGCCAGAGCCGGCATCTCGCGAGAGAGATTCTGCATCAAGATCCCTTCTACTGGGCCTGCTCTGAACGCCGCAAAAATTCTCTCCGCCGAGGGCATCCCTACACTTGGCACGGCGCTCTTCAGTCTCGCCCAGGCTATCGCTTGCAGCCAGGCTGGCATGCTGTATATCAGCCCCTACTACAACGGTACGTTAAATAAGAAGCAGTTAAGTTAAGTAATTAACACAGAACTACAGAAACGCGCGCGCATGATGAGCTATCTCTTTGGCCAGACGTCTCTGACCCTGCTCTGGAGCACCCGAATTCTCCACGCATCGTCCAGATTCTTGAGACATACAAACGACTTTACAAGGAAACCGGAAAGGAACAACCTCTTGTGAAGAACGCCAGGTAGGAAACATACCACTCATCCCAGTATTCACACTAATATACTTCTAGCTTCATCACACCTCAAGAGGCCATGGCTGCTGGTGAAATGGGATGCCACTCCGCCACCATCTCCCATACCGTGCTTGAGAAGCTCTCGAAGCTTCCCTATGACGCCTCCAAGCAACCGGGAGAAGGCCTACCCAAGCCTGTCCATGCGTATAAGAACGCGAATCCACTGCCCGAGCGTCTCAAAAAGCTCCTCTCTATCGATCCCTTGGCTAGACCAAACTGGGACGGAAAACTGGCCAGCACTGATGTCGACTACCTTGCCAACGGCGGTGCTGAGATTGACAAGGCGAATGAGGCTGACAAAGCAACCAAGACTCGCTTGGCAGATGCGCTGACACTGTTTATTGGTGGTGAGGAGCGAAGCAAGGCCAAGGTTGAAGCTATGCTGGCTAAAGTGTAGATAAGTTTCCATATCAACCGAAATTTCATTTCCCAGGAGTACTAGAAACAATATTGCTGAAGTATTGATTCTGGTCCAAAGTCCATCGCTGAAAGATGAAAGTCGGTACCCCAGCCCGTGAGTGACATCTGATCGCCTGAAGTGTCCGCAAGGAAGTCGTGCATATTAGAGATGGGCCTGCCATTCTCCAGTTGTGGTTCTGCAATCGCATCCACGGTAGGCTCGGTCATGTTCTTTAGTGGCATCATCATAGCTTGGTTCGGTAAATGCTGTGTTTGCATCAGAGCCATAGTCTGGTTTATAAGCTCATCTGAATGAGGTATTGGTCCAGTTGGCTCAAATGAAGAGCTTTGAATTAGGCTGGCCTCTTCGTTGCCTAGCAAGGCTGCGTGGGGTACTGGTGCTGGGTGAATAGAATTGTTCGGAGGAGAGAACGAAGGCTGACAAGTTGGATCGTTGACGATCGTATATGTTGTGTCCGCTGGAGCCAACTCCTGGGCGTCTGTGCGAAGGCCTTCTGACTGTTGACCTCGAATTCTGGTCTCCAGCTTTCCCAGCTCATCAAGATTCATCTGGTTGCTCGTAGCATGACGTTTAGGCATCGCAGCGGTAGCTCGCCAGGTATTCACCTCTGCCAGCAAATCATCTCGCTCCCGCACCATCTCTCTATAAGCTTGAACCACATCCAGGCACGCACCGCGCTCAAACTGATGACGTGATATACTTTCATCAATCACGTCGTGCTTCGACAACCTGGCGGGGTTCTTCCCGGCTAGTGCAGGCAGTTCTTTCGCCAAGTCCTACGGCAAAGCGTTAGAAAAGCCCTAGTACAGATTAAAAGAATGATCTCACGTTAAGTCGCTCTCGAAATAGCTCCCGGCGCTTCTTCTCAAAGATGCGATGTGCAGCCCGATCATCTGCCGTGAAATTGCGGACGCGCTTCTTGGGCGGTTTTGTGGAGGCACCATTTGGCCCAGCGCCTGAATCACCAGACGCGAGTTCTGCTCGAGCTGCTGCTAGCATTTGTCTGTGACTTCAACTTGAAACCAGATTGAAATTTTTCCCTGCTGTTGTTTAGCAGGTGATCGGATTCGAGATATCAGGCTGAGGATACGTCAGCTGAAGTTGAGTGCCGGATATGGGTCGAGTTAGATGTGACGCTTCTCCACACGTGAGCATTCCCCTCATCTTAAAACCCTCGCTGGCAAATCATATCCTTGCCAAGGCTTGTCCTGCGCAGGGCAGAAGTTACTGGTGGGATAAGTTTATCCACTTCAGTTGGTTGATTTGACATATTACCATCGAGGATCATTGTTGCACAAGCTCCACGAAGAAGAGAAGATAGCACGATGCCTCGCGCATTGGATCAGAACATGTCACTATCTACAAATATAGACAATCTAGAGAATCAACTGGCAGTATCTAACTCATTTTCGTCTCTGTTTTCCCAACAGCCGTATCTCTAGCGGTTGTTACTGACTCGCCCGTTCCTGACTCGCGCGACAACCTCTTCGATGCTCTCCCGCGGGACTCCCAACAAGTCATTGTCTAGGATGCCCCGTTTCTCAAAGTTTGCCTCAAATCTGTCCTGAACATTGACTGCAAGACCCAGTCTTCCGGTAGCCATCATTCTGGGCATCATTTCAGTGGCTGTTGCAACGATCTTCAGTGCCTTGGCGATCTCTTCATCCGTGTTGACATGCGTGATCTTCCATCCTTCCTTACCGACGAGCTTTTGCTCTGCCTCCAGGACATCGTTCAGAGACAACTCTGTTGACGAGATATAGACGATGCGATTCGCCGTTTCTTCCGGGTGTTTCAGAATGCCAACGACAGCTTGACCGACACCATCACGGGTAGTCGCGGTAAACTTGGCATTCCCATCATCCAGGATCTCAGCTGTCTTGGCCTCAGGCTTGATACCGAAGAAATTGACCTGGATGCAACTATATGAGGTTGTCAGCAAAAGTACATCATCGCGAAATTTGAATGAGCTCACAAATCTAGGAAAGCTCCGCAAGCAACTTCAGTCCAAGACCAACCAGTCTGCTCGAGAGACTTGAGGTGCTCAACCATACGCGCTTTCGCAGCTGCAACAGGAAAGACCTTGACAGCTTCTTCGTTGGCCGCGTCAACGCCGTAGCCTGAGGCGATCAATCTCTTGACACCAGCCTCAACAGAAGCGCGAGCTAGATCGGGGAGATGCTTCTCTGCTGCGAAACCCAAGGCCAGGACTACTGCATCATGGCCACGAAAGGCCTGTACCATCTCGAGTGGTGGGTACTCATCATGCACTTGAACAACTTTGGTCGGGGCAGGATACTCAGTTGGCTTGGAGCCGAATCTGTTGATGACAGTGATTTCGAACTTGTTGCTCTCGTGCAAAGCTTTGAAGATAAAGGCGCCAATCCGACCTGAAGCCTAAGAATGTCTGTTATTACTCGGCCTTGCTGCTATTAATGATGACTTACGCCGACTATGGCTACTCTACGTAGTGGAAGAGTCATCTTGGTCTGGGCGAGGACTATCAGTCGGGGCCCTATAATCTGGCGAATGTTGCAGGTTCAGCTCAAAATCAGAATTATTCAGTGGCAGCGCAAAATTTATGTGTTTTGCAAAGTCATATTTTAGATCTCGTCCGGTTTATCATCAGGCCTCAGAGAATGTCTCCGAATTGTTGAATGTGTCCGAAGGATCAGCATCCGCACAAGCGCTGACGACGTGGAGTCAGATATTGAGAGAGCGGAATTTCCAAAAAGGGCTATTAAGATTACCTTTCCGACTTATGGGTGAGCGACCAATGACCCGCCAGCAGAAATTCGAGTTCGGATTTGTAATGTAATTATTAGAATTGGATATTCTAAGCCAATCCCCCCCTTTCTTATAAGCAATGCAATGTTTTCAACGGTGTTGTTCTGTGGAATCGTGGCAGATCACTACTCTAGGGTACGTACCTGACCACTGCATTGCCCCCCAGCTTCAGCCTTGATTGCGGGGCTTTAGGTCCTTCAATTAATTAATACAGAGCGACATCAGCTTCCGGTCTGAGTCATTTACCACCTGAGCTTTGACTTGTTTCATTATCGTCAAGGCTCTAAACTGTTGATAAATATCCCTTCTTTTCTTTCCTTTCATACTTTCTTCTTAAAATCTTTTGCTGCGGTTTGGCCACCCTTCAGCAATGGATTCCCTACCTGATGAGATTGTCAGCATTATCATCAACATTGCAACAGCGCACGAACTTACTCAGCTATCCCGAACCTGTAAAAGACTCAATAGACTTGCTGAGCCCCTATTATGGACCAATATCGAGTTCCATCATCCTACATACCACGAGGCTTGCGACTTGAAACAGCCCTCGTCCATGATATCTGCATCACAACGATTTTACCACTGGGACACTGAATACCCGGGACAATGGAAGGCAGAAAAGTTTTTTGAGATGTTGCAGGATCTTTTATTTGAGGATATCGGCCGGCTGAAACAACTGTGTTCGCGAGTTGAATCCATCTGCACGGTTGTTCGCTCCAAGGTAGACCTTTGGCAGATTTTACCATATTTTACTAATATCAAGGCTCTTGAGCTATATGGCGACTCTTCTTACTTCTACCTGGATGAGCAAAGGTCGTTCTGCCCAAGTGCTCCTACGCTTTCGAAGCTCCGTTATGTAAAGCTCGATGGCTCTATACCTACGGCCGTCGCCAACTGGGTATTGGAGTCGTGCTCAACCATCGATCGACTGGAGCTCGGACTACTTGACAAACCGATAGAATCAAGAGCAACCATGGAGGACGACTTTCCGCGCTTGCCTGAAGATATATACAGTCCACCCGAGGATCCCACGTATGGCAGACTCTGGGGATGGGCTGCCATACCTAGACCCTTATCTGGCTTCTTACCATTTCATGACGATGCGTCGTCATTGAGATTGCCACGACTACGACACTTGCATCTCTGTCAGCCATCACAAAGCAATCTGTCAGCAAGAATGGTCAGCTACTTCTGGTCCACAAGTGCCGAGGTCTCCGCCCATAAAGATTGGGAGAATATTTTACAAGCCTCATGCGAAACGCTGGAGACACTTTCGGTAGAGCAGCAAATTGGGATAGAGCATGGAGATGGAGCTGTCGATGATGCAGAGGGATTCTTCCGAAGTGACCAGAACGGTCTCGGTAGCGAGAGGTTGATGGGCATGCTTGAGAAGGTCTTGATGGAGAGAAGGTTTTCTGCATTAAAGCGAGTCTACCTGAAGGGAATTATTGTTGGATCAAAGGAACGTGGTGAGCAGATCGGAGATGTACCTGGAGGTCGGTTTATGAAGTTTCTTGAGAAAATGGGGATTGAGTGCGAAGCTAGACTTGGTGACGGGTGCTGGTTCGACGGCGACGATGGCATGGGACCGCCTGCCAAGTGGGAAGCGCGTGATGACAATTGGGAAGAGGATGAACTTTTAGCAAGGGTTGGTGGTCATATATGAGAGTGTTGTCTTATAGACAACGCTCGATCTGGTGGGTAAGAGGCGTACTGCTAGTTGTTTCGATACCAGTGATCGTATCATCAAAGTATCAACGTCACCATTGACGCCTCTTCGCTGCATCGGCGAATCTTGTTGCCCAGGGTCGCGATTAGGTAGTTCATACCATGCCCTATCGGGCTAGCGATGCAGTATCCATGTCGACTAAGTTATCATAGCTCAGGTGAGCATGGCGATGAGAAACTTACTCCAAATAAGCTGATATAATAGTCTGGAGAGGAGATAATATCGAGGTTGCGCCAGATATAGCTGAACACCGTTGTAATTCGAGGCGACTTCAAACATGATATGATTTGGCCATTTCTTGAGCAGATCTTCTCCATTAAAGCGCTACCTGCTCCCCCACCTCGAACCCTGCACGAAGCCACGAACTGACACGTCTCCCCATGCTGATCAACTAATAGATCAACTAAGAACCCTCGGCCAAGCATCTCATTCGTCCGTCTACCACCAAGCCTCATTAGTATAATTCGCCGAAACCCCCCAAATATGGAGTAGAACAATTTATCTTATCAATAATTTCCCCCGTCCGAAAATTCCCAGATTGTTTTCGGTTTTCTCTTTTTCCCACAGACTTTGCGCTATATAAGCTCCCGAAAGCTAAAAGGACCCCACGAAGAAGGTCCTTGCGACAAGATTTAAGGACTGAAAATGTCGACACCGCCTGCGGCTGCGACAAGCCCGAAAAGCGAAAAGAGTCCTGGCAAGAATACTGCGAAAAGTCCCTCAAAGAGCCCCTCAAAAAGCCCCCCTCAGCATGCGCAGGCGGATGTTGGAGATACCGGCATTCTGGAACCTACGCATTGGCAGCAGCTTGCCGAGGTGAGATGAACCCAACAGACCAGCAGGCTTCCGGGTTTCGCGTTTCACGTTTATGCATATCAAAGCTGACTTAATCGAAGGAGGAAAACGTGAATGTAGACGACGATGCTAATTCGCTGAGTGGAGAAAGTCTCGCGTCCTCAACGGATTCAGTCACTTCTAGTATTTTCGAATACCGCAAGCTTCATGGGAGGACGTATCATCGGGAAATTGGCAGTTCACAGTACTGGTGAGACATTTCGGTACAGTCGCGTCGTGGATTGAGGCTCACTCGAATAGGGTTCCAAACGATGAAAAACAAAGTGAACTGCTCGATATCAAGTAGGCCGAATCGCAATTTCTGTTCATGAACGACAACTGATCCCTACTAGCCACCACTGCCTGACGCTGGGTATTAAAGGAAAGACGCACCTCGCGCCTCTTGACACAGAGAAAATTACAGTGAGCGATGAGTTGAAAGCATCTCAACATGTTGAAAGCTAACATATTCAAAAAGAAAGCGCTCGATATTGGAACAGGCACTGGTATGTGAAACTTGCCTCGATTGTGCTATGTGGTAGCTAATCTGCTATCTAGGTATCTGGGCTTTGTAGGTCTCCGGAATGCAATCTTGAACACCCGCGCTGACTAAAGACAGAGACTTCGCCGATGAGTATCCCAACGTTGAAGTTGTCGGCACCGATGTATCGCCCATCCAGCCCTCTTGGGTCCCACCGAACCTGCAATTGTGAGTCTTCCGAGCCAAGTGAACATTCCGTATTGCACATATTTACATGCTTTCAGTGAGATCGAAGACTGTACCCAAGAGTGGACATTTGCGCCCAACTCAGTCGACTACATTCACATCCGCTGGCTTATCGGAAGTATTCCCGATTGGTACAAGTTCTTCCGCGAGGCATACAAGACTTGCAAGCCAGGTGGTTGGGTCGAGAGTTTTGAACCCTCAGGCATTATCACCAGCGACGACGACACCGTGAAGGAGAGCTCTGCACTCGGCCAGTGGGGTAAACTGTTTATCGAAGGGGCCAAGAAGCTAGGCGTGAGCTTCTCTATATATGAAGAAGAGCTACAAAGAAAGGCCATGGAAGCTGCTGGCTTTGTTGATATCCAGCAATTCGAGTACAAGGTAAGTAAACATATTCGAACTCGAAGACAATCACTGACAACATTCGACTGCAGACTCCAATTGGCGGCTGGCCCAAAGATCCAGAGCTGAAAGAGCTCGGCCAATTCGGCAAGCTTGCGTTTCTCGCCGATCCCGAAGGTTTTGTGCTTTTTGTCGCTAATACGATCGGTTGGACGGAGTCGGAAATCCATGTCTTCCTTGCGCATGCTCGGAGGGAGATTCACTCGGGTAAACACCATCCTTACTACAAGCAGCGAGTTGTATGGGGCCGTAAGCCTGAAGAGTAATCAGATATTCTGTCCCGGGGCTCTCGGATTTCTTACATAAGGGCATTTTAGGTGGTAAGAGTGGTCCTGTCAGCGGCGAAGATGGCATTGCTACTGAACTCAAAGGGTCTGATTTAGTTGCTGGGAACTTTTCATTTAATACACGACTCTCTCTTGTTGGTAAAACTTTTCATGGAGTTTTAATGCATGTATAAAATTATTTCATTCATCCCGAATCTTCAAGCTCGGCTGTGAGTGAAGCCCAGATCCACTATTCCACGAGAGGTCGCCAAGCTATACAACTTGAGACGGAAAAATTACCAAGATGCCCGACACTACCAATGATTACAGTATCGTAGCCAAAGAAATCTTGTTTGCTCGGGGTTTAATTTATCGGCTAGCTGACGAATGCATAACGGCATCAGGCCTTGCTTGTCGTATATTTGAAGTAGTTGCGAGCTAGAATCGGCCTCGATGAACTAAGACAGCCGCATCACTTCCAACGTACCATCTCTTTACCATCGCAGAATACCAGCAAAATGGCGATCCCTGATAATTTCAATAGTAAAATCACCATCACCCACGTTACGACCGCAACTGCGATTGTAGATATCGATGGTGTTAAGTTCATCACTGACCCCATCTTCGACGAAGCTCCTCAGAGCCATGATCGGTCACACGTGGCTGGGTTAAAGCCGGGCGAATTATTTCTTACGATGCAAGAAGGTCCCGCTATATCAATCAAGCAGCTCCCCATCATCGACTGCGTCTTACTCAGTCACGAAGATCACATTGACAACCTGGATGAGACGGGCCGTCAGCTCCTCATTGGCCGACGAGTCATTACTACGCCTGATGGTGCAAAGAGCTTATCTGACTATCCTGGTATATGCGCCATTGAGCCGTGGCAAACTTTGAAGTTTCAGCTTGGAGGCGAAGAATGGAGCGTTACTGGTGTTCCTTGCGTCCATGTCCCAGGCGGCCAGGTCACTGGCTTTCTTTTGCACAAGGAGTCCTTCGGTAACAGCCCGGATGGACGCCCGAATGTGTTATACTTCACTGGGGATACTGTATTTCTGGAGGATGAATTCAGGAAGCTTCGTGAAAGATACCATGTCGTGGTTGCACTTACAAATCTTGGGCAAGCAATGCTACCTAGCCCCAAGAGCCCTACAGGGTACCTAAAGATCACAATGGGCGGTGAGGATGCTGTGAAGATGATGGAGACTTTGGAGGCTGATATGCTAGTTCCTATGCATTTTGAGTCGTGGACGCACTTTACTCAAGATCGCAAGGCCCTGGAAGAGATTTTCAGCTCTGGGGGGTTGGTGGACAAGATCAAATGGCTGTCTTCTGGTAAAGAAGTTGAAATTATCCAAGAGGCTGATGATTGAGAACATTTTCTTAAAACAAGACAGTTTTATGATCTCCATTAGTTATGTGCTCAGGTATTAGAAGAAAAAAGTAATCGAGTTGAAAGAGAAGTGAAATTTATAAACTTGCTATACCCTCATTCCTGGCGACTGCTGTCTCTTCCTTTCTAAGGTCTCTGTGGCGATATAAGCTCTCAACCATAAGTCTCAACAGCTATCTTCATTAGATATCTTCATTAGAGATATTGAATGATCTTGCATCCCATCTCACTCTCCGAAGGTGGCGCTCTGGATCCTTGATTCCGTTCCGCGCATGCAGCCATCGGCGATTATCCATCAAGATAATCGACCCTTTTGGCAGGTCGGACGATCTCAGATGCATTGTCGAGTGGGCCTGCACTTCACGCCGCACCAATACCGCTCTCAGCTCGTCCAACGCTTGCTTTGCCCGAGAGGTCAGTGGCACAGTAATGTCGTGTCTGTAGCGAATAATGGTCGAGTGGGGATCTCGGGCGAGAATGCTGCCGGTAATAAATGATTTCTCGGGATCTTTGATGAACTCAGGTGGGATTTCCACCCGGAACTCGGGTGCCATCAAGACCTTTCGTGTTTCCGGTGACAGAAACTCAATGAGGCTAGCTACGTTCATCGCAGAGAGTGTTCCCCCACCATACCGATCATGCTGTAGAACCTGGAGCGCGAAGTATCTCGGGAGTGGATCTTCATAGCTACAGTCGGTGTGCCATGAGAACTCACTCATAGTTTCGGACCGAGCATGATGAGCTCCTGTATGAGCTGCTGGCTTAGGCTGCACATCCCAAAACCAGCCTCTTGTCGCACTGTGAGCAATTGGCAAGCGATGGCCATGTTGCTTGTGCATACTCAGGATAAGATCCCGAAGGTAGTCACAAGAGTTATCGGGAAAGCCCAGACAGATCTTGAGCAGACCGGAAGTCTGAAGCTCTGCTGCGACTTCGGAAACATGTCCAGGATCACGAGCCCAAGAATTATGTGGTGCATCAAGAACCCGAAGACTGTGCTGTAGTGTGCTATGGGAGCGAATGAAATGGCGAGGATATGTCGGCCCAAGGGTGCCGAATCTTGTAAGACGCGAAAGTCCATGCATCGTAGCAAAAGACATAGCAGGATGGGTGATGGAACATGATCTCGAGATAACAGAGCCGTTGGAGGAAATTGAGTTTATTATCGACGTTGATCAAAGTACGTACCAGAATGAACTCTCTGTAAATCTCGGACCTGACTATTCTATGGCCACCCTAGTTTTGACACCACTGTCGTCCTCGTTGTGGCTTTCTTGTCTCAGAGCACAGTTCCGTCTATGATTATCTTTATCTTGGCATTGGCAGGCTGAACAGGAAAGCCAAGTTTGTCCACAAGAGGTCCCCTCCTTCAGCATAAATAAGCTTAGGTGGTGGCATCTACTTTCTTGATGAGCTAGCCTGACATCAATAAATTCATGTGCACTATGCAAACTGAGCAGCTCACACAAGTTCACATCGGGGACGATCATGGAGAGGTTCGGCCCATTTCGCAACAGAACTTCGATGTGGCATCCTTCTCTAGTGAGGAAGCTCGGTTCCAGGAGAAGCTCCTGAAGCTATGCCCTGCAAATCTCTGGCCCAAGGCTTCGTACACGACAGGATGTCCGCGACCTGTGCTAGTGGGCCGACATCATCAGCAGCAGCTGAGGGATCTTCATGAAGCTTTGACAGCGACCATCACAGATATTGTGCAACGCTGGTGGAGTGACAGAGATGCACGCTTCCCAGAACGTATGCCGCTAGAAGCTAAGGAGGAGGAGCTCCTGCAAGTACGTCAATCCGTCGCTGTTTGAGACATGAAGAGAACGAGGCAGTAGCTGACACGTCATACAGTGGATCGAAGGCCAAGTCATGATCGGAAACCTACCGCAGTTCTCGCAGTGTCGGGGATCATGGCGTCCAGACTTTCTCGTGGAGGACAATGGAGAGCGCGACGAGAACTACTGTATTACGGAAATCAATGCGCGTTTCTCCTTTAACGGATTCATGCATGAGGCTTATGGTCAAGCGGCAACCAACGGGAGCCTAGACAGCGCGGAGACGGGGCTTATGCCCGCGACTGACCCGGACACTGTAAGACAATGATCATGCACCTTTCGTTTATTTGTTTTGACATGAGCAGATACTGGAAGGACTATTCAACTTATTCGATCCCGATCTTCCACTCCATCTTCTGAAAGGCACCGAAAAGGGCATCGATATCCACATGTTCATCAATGCCGTCGAGCATCGTTTCCGCGTAAAGCCACGGCTCATTGCCCCCGCAGATCTCAAACTATTCCCGGATGCACATAGTAAAAGCGGGTTCCGGCTGTGCTGCGTCATACGCGATCTCGATGGCCAAGTTCCCAATACCTGGAGATTTGTATCTCCACATGGTGAGATCTGCGAAGAGGTACATCAGGTTGGGCTTGAGTTACATCAACGGGAACTCCTCGCTTTAGAGCCGGAAGTTTTACGTCAGATCAGCCTGCGGTGTTTCAATGATATGCGAACTATACTTCTCGTACATGACAAGCGGATGCTGGGCATTGTGAGACAGGAGATCCCGCAGCTAGTGGCGCGTCGAGTAATCACCGCAGTTCAAGCTGAAGCCTTGCATTTCGGCATCGTGGAAACACTACTTCCTGGTTCTAAGGAGCTGAAAGATCTGCTGCAAGAGTCCCCTACTTCTCCCGACTTGAGACACGGCTACATCCTCAAACCGATCCGCAGTGGCAAAGGTAATGGCATCATTTTCGGAGACGATGTCACGGCACCCGAATGGACATCTCTTCTTCAAGCTCTCACTTCGTCCGGTGAAATCTCAGCCGAGCTGTGCGTGGTACAGAGACGTGTCACTCCTCGTAAGTATGATCTTGTGCTGTGCGCTTCAGAAGGAATGGTTCGATATCCTCTGGTAGGCACGTATCACGCTACGAACGGGAACTTCCTCGGTCTTGGTAACTGGCGAGCGAGCGGAGGCCGAATTGTCGCTGTAGCCTCTGGAGGATCTTGGATTTGTTCAGTTATGAAAGGAAGGGACAGCGGTGAGCCAGATGTGTTATCCGCACCTGAGACTTGTGGCTGAGAGCTTATATCACCACAGAGAACTAAGAAGATAGCTAGAGCGGAGAGGGACATGATGAACCAATCTTGCAAATAGGACTGAAAATATTACTCGCTCTCAAATAAGGTCATTCCCAGTCAAATTAATCGCTGCATGCCTATTTATAGAAAACGCCTCCGCATCATGCAGGTCCTCCGAGAGATTCTCGTATGTCATTATTAGATTCACATGTAGAGTAAACTTCGGTGCCATTCAGAGCTCGAGGTTTGGGTGAGAAAAGTCCACCCTTGGCACGAATGGCTCAATAGATCCCGTTGATGTGCCAATGACCTTTTACGTATTCAGCCTCTCGGGAAATTTCGACCAGTTCCCCGCATAAACTGCTGCTTCTACGTCGGGTCTTTTTCGAATGGTAACACAAGACATGGATTAGCCCAGTGACTCTCGGGGGCCGTTGTTGGGCACTCCCGTAGGTCTCAATATCAGAGCAGAGCATGACAAATATCGGAATCAGTCGTGCCTCGGGCAGAGGCTCTTCCGAGACATTTGAAAGCTCAGCCATGTTAACATGCGCGGACTTTCGAGGCAACTTTAGCCGATGCCATCATAAATCACGCTTCAAACTTCTTGATCACTGGAATGCTTTTCTTGCTTGAACAATTTAATATTGCGGTCTGGAAGCGACTACGGGGACTACCTTGACCCAAACAGTCGGTGTTCGGTGCTAAAATACAAGATGTCTCCCAGCCCGATATATTCGTTGGCAGACGTGCTTGCTGTTGCACGAATGCACCCATTCTATTGTTCAGCTCAGTATCCACCAGATGAAAACGCCATTCAGTATGCTAGGGAGGAAGTAGCACAGAAGTTTGAACAGTTTGATCTCAAGGCATGGCCACTGCTGCGGAAGAGTGATTTGTATGTGTCTTGTGCCTCTTTGGGACATTGTCTGACGGAATTAGGTATACCGTGATTGAACAGCTTATCAACGACACCAACCCGAGGAACAGCTATCGCAATAATGTCTACACCAGCGTTACAGGCGGAGGAGGAGGGGCATCGAAGCCTTTGTTCTTCGCGACAGATGCGCTTGAGAATCGTCGGCATAGAGCCGTCTTTGGCGAGTTTCTCAAGAATCTCGACATTATTGAGCGGGGTGACTGGGTCCTTTCGACCCATCACGGCGGCAGCTTGTACAGGTACGTAGGCGCTCTGCCATCAAAGGAATCATGCAGCTTACATCCTCCCAGATCTCTTGATCTGACTCTAGAGATCTTAGAGAATGCTGGAGCCTCTGTGCTAGCAGCTGGGCACCAGTGTCCACCTCCTACTGTGGTACAGATACTACAAGACTTCAACGTCAACGTGCTTGCCGGCGACAGCAGTCAGATCATATCAATTGTTCATCACATATCGTCCATGCCTGACATTAAGAGGTCTATCAAGATCAGAAAGGTGATCTATACATCTGAAGGGCTTTCTGTGATGCAGAGAGCGCAAATCTACAAGGTACTTGGCCCAGTAGTCATATACTCCATACTTGGAAGTGCAGAGGCTGGGCCTTATGCAGCAAGCACTCCGTTTCTCGTGGACTTTGACCCTTGCTCAAACTCTAATGACTTTGTTATCGATACCCGGATGACAATAATTGAGGTCTTCCCTCTCTCATGCGCGGGGAGTGAAGGGGACGCCATCCCCGAACCACTACCAGATGGGCAAACAGGTGTCATTGCACAAACAGTTCTGACACGTCTGCGCCATCCTGTCATACGTTACGTAACTGGTGACATAGGATCCCTTCATCCTTTACCACAAAAGGCTGTTGGTCGCCTTGCCAAACATGATCTGCGCCATTATCGCATTCTTCGGCTGAGGGGCCGCGACCAACGCTTCAGTTTCATGTGGGACGGATGCGACTTTCAGTTTGACAAACTCAACAAGATCTTATCTGATCCTCTGTCGGGAGTTCTCTTGTGGCAGGTGATACTAGACAAGATGCAACCGTCGCAAGAAATTTCGTTGGAAATTCGTCTGCTGAGCGGGCAGAGCTCGGGGAATACTGTACACCTGCAGACACTTCTGGGCCGTCTAAAGACCTGTCTAGATGTCAGTGTTTCGAATGAACACAAATTCAAGGTCACCTTTGTAAATGATGTTCTTGGGTTTGAGCTCAGTGGTACGGGTCGAAAGGTTATTCGGTTCGTTGACCACTCTTTCTAGTACTAATAGTGGCATGAATTATGATAGTCAGAGATCGACATAGAAATCTAGTCCAGGAGGTTCGCTAGCTTAAGCGGTGAGATACCATGAGTCATAAATGTGGTAGGATAGTATCTGTAGCACTACTGAGTTTCTATAGGTACATATCATGCCTGAGGTATATCATGTTGGAGTTACAGGTTGTACCACCCTCCCAAAAGACGCGAAGAAAGACAGGACATCAGAGGCTATATTTGAAAGGTAGAAACTCTGCCTGTACACCTGGACTAAACAAAGATCCCTCAAGCAGTGTCATCGGAGAAAAATATTATTCTCCTATAAAACTTTCTTGTAGTGAACTGTTGAAGCTAGTGTCACGAGCTTCCGTTTGGTATCACATTGATGAAGGGGCAGCTAAGGGGGTAAGACTTAGGACCTCTATCCTAAGTGATTAACAACCTTTATACTAAATTACACTAAACTACATTAAGTTTACCCGCACTTAGTCTAAGATCCTCTAAATCTATATTAACTTATACTAAGTTATGCTAAATTATACTAAAGTATACCTAAGCTTACTCAAGCGTCCGTTCGAACTGTTCGACTTTAGTCAATGCCTCCTCCATTTTGCGACAAATCTCACGGGAATTCTCAAGCCCAGCACTGATCCGGATGATATGAGTGGGAAGACCGAACTTCTCGACCTTCTCCTGCTCATCGTGTGGTATAGCCAGCTGCACAAACGGAATCGCAAGAGTGAAATTGGTCCCAAAGCTCGAGCCTTTGCAAATATCTAAATGGTCGTAGAAGTGCCGAGCAGACTCTGGCTTGCGAAATACCACACTGAAAACATTCCCATATCCTCCGTTCTTTCGGCGATGTCTTTCGTAGTTCTGTCTTGTCGCAGGTCGAGATGGATGATTGATGTAGTCGACCGAATGGTGGTTTTCGAAACGAGCCATTGCGATCAAGGTATTGGCATTGGCCTTCTTCACCCTTTCAATCATGTTGATTGAGTTACTCTTGAGTACTGCAATATCCTTGGGGAAGTACGTAACAACTGAATACCGACGTGTGAGGGCGCCGTGCAGCTTCTTATAATGTGTAAAATTGGGATTGATGATGACACTAAACAGGGGCATGTGTTAGCGATAGCTCGAGAGTTTGGTACGGGGCCACAGACCTTCCTCCTGTCACGTTTGCCGCTCCGCTGAACATCTTGGTCAAACTCGTCACGATAATATCGACGTAGGGCAGGAGGTCGACGTTGACAAAGTTGCCAACTGTTTCATCGCAAATGACGATTAAGCCATACATGTTTGCCAATTCCCGAATCCTTTGGAGGTTGGGGGAGGTGAACGTAGTATTGCTCGGCAGCTCGCAGACGATAGCGACGATGTTGTTAACTTCCAATAAGGATACAAGCTCATCAAGCTCATCTGACTCCTCTTCATTGCCCAATCTGAATGGTAAGAGCTGTTCCCAGGACCCCAGAAGAAGGTTTTTGATTGTCTCAGGATAAATCCAGCTATAGAGAAAAACTGTTAACAGGAATATCTTTCCATTACGGAGGTGTCGTGACTTACCCGAATGTAACGACGGAGCCATTTGGGTGGTTGACCGCGGTTGCTTCCGTAGTATTGTAAATTGCATTCATGCCATTGGGAAAGATAAATACATCTTCGGCCTGCACAGGCTTCAGGTTGTCTCTCTCAGAAACAGCCAACTTAGCAATGTGGGCTTTCAGGTATTCAAGATCCTTTGGGCCTTGCTGAATCCAGGCGTCGGATGATCGATCGTGAGAAGGTATCTCTGTAATCGGTGTTTTGACCTCAGGAGAATCCGAGGTGAGTTCGTCAAAATGCTTCAAGCAATATTCGGCGTGGCGCGTGGTAATGCCGGTGCCAAAGTTCACCCAAAACTGCATTACATGTGCCTCCAAGTCGGATGGAACGAAAAACGCCGAGAAAGCAAGGTAATCATTGCCGTTCGCTGAGCTCGCTGGCGAGGAGAATCGGACGTGATGGACTTCAGCTTTCTTTTCCCGCAACTGTGCGGCGTAGTCTTTGACGTCATCAGCAGACGGAAAGATATAGCAGGCCAGATCGCTCGAATCGAATTTCATTCGTTCTCTGACACGTTCAATGAGGGATCGGATAGGCTTGCAGATGAAGAACCTTTTTGCTAGCGTCAGGACAAGAGTCTTTGTGGCGAGGCCCCGTAGGTAGATCACATACCGCGGGTAGCTGTAGTCAATTCTGTCCAACACCGTCTGGTCTGCAGTCGTCACTTTGTGGACGGAGTCCCAGGTTGGGAGCGAAGAGCTAACTGCCTAGCAAGCGTCAGGGTCAGCACAGGTACCGACCACCATCGGGAGAGAGGGCACTTACATGAGGTGTTCCTGGCGGATGACTATCATACAAGGGATGAGCTCGGAGGGAATCGGGCTGGACCCAATTCCTGGTTTTGGTTTTACTCATCGTGATGAGATAAGTGTAGATGTTAAAGTAAAATGATGACACAGAGGGAGGAGTTCAAGATAGGAACGAGGGTCAGGCCTCCATGGGGGAAATGATTCTTTCCAAAAGGCGGCAAGGAGAGGTCCTGGGGAAGGTGTAACGTCTGACATGAGAGGGAATTGAAGCAGGAGCCCAGGGTTACGCTGTCCCTAGGGCGCAGAAAACTTCTGATATTAAATCAAGGTGCTAGAAATAGGTATTTAGTCTAATTTCTGCTAAATCTACACTAAATTTATGCTAAGTTTACCTAAGTTCAGTACAGACCTAGAGGATCTTAGACCAAATATTTTTGGCACTTTAACTCAGTGTCAGAAGTCTTCTTTCGCTCAGGGGCCGTGTCACGACCACAGTATCAAGCGAGGACGACCCCCAGTCTTGTGCTCGGGTAGAAGTCCAATGAAGCTGCTAAGGCATAGTCGTGGCCTGTACGGCAAACCAAGCTCGGGGCAAGGCTCTGGCTCTACCTTTTCAACCTGATGCATGTTCCTTGAGTTGAAGAACCAAAGATCGCCAACTTCCGGCTTGACTACGACATTCTGACGGCCATGGATAATCTCATCATGATAGCCATAGGTGTCGGGATCTCTAAAGTTGAGGCACTCCTCACTCCACTCAACATCATGGACCCAAGTCCTGCCACCTTTCACAGGTGCCATGTACAAGTTGAACACAGCCTGGTGAGTGACCTGAAGAGCAGGTTAGTTATACGAATCCTCCGAAAGATATATACCCCGCGATGAGTCAAGTCGAAAGAAGCTTACCTGATTGATGATCCAGTCCTCGGTAGCGGCATCATACGGTGTCCAGTCGCAATGAAGACAAGTCGAATCGTTCAGAGCACGGAAGTTGCCTGAGAAGTATGTCTTCCCTGGTCCTTCTGATGCACGAACAATCTCATAGTCGGGCAGTAATGCCCGAAGAGTTCCAATGACTTTCTCCCAAGCATTGACTCCGGTCTGTTCTGCAACTTCTTGATGAAGCCCACTCAGAGACTGTGCAACCTTGAAGTACTCTTCCTTTTCTATCGACGAATACTGTTAGATCTCCATATATAATAAAGCACATTGGATCACACATACCATTCTTGCGATTCTCAAAGTCAGCAGCAGCTTGAGCCTGATACTCAAACTGCGCACACCCAACCCTCTGCAAAAGAGGGCCAGTGTAATACCTATACGGCGCAATCCTATGACTCAACGCCTTCTCATGAGCGAAGCACTCCTCACGACCAAGGAAGCCAGGTTGCTTGATGACAGGTGTCCGGTTAAACAAAACATCGAGGAAGTTCTCTCCCGAAAGCGGCACAGGTGCTGTGCGCTTCCACTTGGATTGGTATGGGGGTGCTGCCCTACCCAGAGTTGGGAGGGCGGGGGAGAAGGCCTTTCCTGCGAGAGGGGTTCGGGAGAGGGTCCTTGCTGCGGCAGCGGATTGGGACATGATTGGTATGCAATGCTGTATGATATGATGACAATTGGCTTGCTGTACAGGACTGGATGTTGTTGGATGTTCTGCTGTGAGCTCTTATAGTATAAGGAGCATTAAACCGCCTGATAAGGGGTCCTGGCCGTCAATGTAGATACATATATTAGTTTCCTATGACTAATAAAGTAAATATCTTAATCAAGTATTATC
>JABSSZ010000232.1:0-46041 GCA_013755755.1 Fusarium sp. NRRL 25184
TCTTAATAGTTATTAGATGTATTACCCGCTGGCTTCTAATTTGAAGCAGAATTAACCATTCAGTGAATCTCTGATAATAATTCCAATGCCCAAATAAACTTGGAGCTATTCACATATGTTGTGTAATTAAATGAGCCACCCGGAAGTTGACAAACACATTAAAGCACACACGCTTAAACTTTCTCGCAGAACCTCCATTGCTGCAGCCTGCTTACACCAACCGACCTACCTACGCAATCACCTTTCATACCACCCCGCCTCGCTATCACTCACCCACCGTTTACACAACCACTGAAGCACAAGACATTGTCACTATGCCTCGCAAGATGCTTCGTATTCTATGCTTTGGAGACTCCCTAACTTCGGGATATTTCTGCCATGGCATGGACTCACATCCATACGCTCTCAAGCTGGAAGACCGGCTCACCGGGACGTTTCCCGAAGTGGACTTTGAGATCGTGGTGAATGCTGTGCCAGGCGATGTTGCTTCTTTCAAGCGCTTCAAAGATAGAATGGATGCTGCTTGTATGTGAATCTCATTATATGGTGTTCATTCAAGTCTTCCGTAGCGTTTAACCGGCTAACAAGGAGGCATAGGGGAGGATAACTCTTACGACTGGACAATTATCCTCGGCGGTACGAAGTGAGTTATACAAGGCCCTTCTGCCAGATACAAATATGCTGATATGCGCCTGTAGCGATATAGCGTACGGTGTCCCGCCTGAAAACATCTTTTCCGCCCTTAAGGATATATACGATGTCCCTTTGAGCCGAGAATTCAATGTACTCGCTCTGACGGTCCCTGAGTGCTAGTCAAAAGGCAAGAGAGGCACGTCGTCAAGAAACGAACTCAACCAGAGCATCCTCAAGAACAAAGACACAGGATAGTAAGTTCAACGGCATTACAAAAGCCTTTACCTGATTTTATAACCATTAAATGGCTGTCTATGCTGTCAGTTCATGCTGATTTTTGACAGTTACGCCTTTGACCTTCACTCCAAGATACCCTACCACTCGCTTTCAGAACGGGATCGCGAAAGGTACTGGGATGACGGTCTCCATCTTCGAGACGAGGGCTACGACTGGATGGGAAATCACATCGCCGACGCCCTTATAGACATCCTCTGGAGCGAAGGCACATTTGAAGAGCCTTCCAACTCCAAAACCTCAGAGGTCTTGGCACTGGAGGATGAACTCCAGTTCGATGAAGAGGATGGCAACCCTCGGAATATCAATGAAGGATACGTGGTGGTCCGCAAGAAAGACTTGGACTAAAGCCTTTGGCTTATTAAAATTGCCAGTCTAGAACCAAAGGGATTCATATGCTATGCATTGGACATAAACAGCCCTTGATCATCCCAACCCCTAAACGCCATATCCACTAGAAGGTTCTAATCCGTCCCTTTCTCATACAACAAGGGTTGCGGCAACAAATTCCTATTAAATAGAGTCAGTACGATATTAATCAAAGTCACGATCAATAACTGGAGCACTTACGGGAAACTCCTTTTGCAGCGCATTGGTGACATTCTCCACCTCCTCAGCCAAACTCTCAACGTTGGCATCCCAATTTCGCATTTCCTTGCCAACAATAATTTCTGCTCGCCCACTCCCCTTCTCTCCAGATGCCTCGCCACCCTCAAAGTACACAATGCCATCAATCTGATCCATACGTCCGACTAAACGGCCCTGCTCAATCATGCGTGCAGTGGTCTCTTCAGCCTTATCAGCATCCAGGCCCAATAGTGTTCCCAGGGCCTCGAATCTAATATTGCTGTAAAGCCTGGATGCGCCGAGAAGATTGTGCTCGACGACAGCCTTGGCAAGTACCGTGGAGCCATCTGATGTAGTTGCCAGCTGGTGTGGCTGGAGCCCCTCTGCAAACTTGTCAACCTCCTCAGGTGACAACAGCCGGTCAAGGAACATCTTTTCCAGGATACCAAATTCCTCAAGTTGCGATGAACGTTCATCTTTGTAGAGGCGACTCAATGTTCGGTTTCTCATGGGACCAGCGGGCGCCAGAACAGCGCATTTCACCGCCATACTGAGCGTATGTAAGCGTTCCTCTTCGTCGATCGCAGGCGAGAAGCTGATCTCGTGATATCGTTGAGATGCGGATAAAAAGTCACGCTGAGCGTCCAGAATACGGGCTTGTGAGAGTTTGAAGTGTAGGTTTAGTTCTTGATCAGATACGGTATGCATGATGTTCTTGAGCTTGTTGATATACATCTCGGCGGCCGTAGAGTCGTCTACTTCGAGGTAGTTTCGAACGATGCGAATCCATGTGCGAGCTTTCTCCTCATCGGTGATCTTGCGCTGAGAACTATCAAGGGGGATATCGGCCAGAGTCTTTGCAGCATCAAGGAAGTCACCGTTGCTTTCGTGGGCCGTTGCAATGAGTTCGCGGATAGTGGCGACAGCATCAACAAAGGAAGAAGATGATGGCTGAGCCGCGATGGTGTTTAGCGTACGATTCCCGACCTCGATCCAAATATCCTCGTTCTTCAGTTCTCGGAGTGTCGCAATAAAGGACGCGAGGACGGTTCGCGTAGCCACGACGCCGAGCGCCTGGTTAAAGAAGGAGTCGATGATAGCATTTAGGTCGTCGGTAGCGGTGGACGGGGATGAAATGTTCTTAATTTCGGAGAGCAGTTGCTCGTAGAGAGGCCCCTTCTCTCCAGAGTAAGACTCGGCGTTTGATATCGCCTCCGTGACTTTGGAATTTGGTGCCATGGTCGTCAGTTGGTGGGAATCTGTTAGACGCAAAGATGATGGACTGAGGTGGAGGTATAGCTGCCTGGAGGTAAAGTTGAGGCTCACTACAGGCGTCAGTGTGGAGGGGCAAGCAGGGGTCAGCTCTAGCGGGGTTGCCGGATTAGCGCGATCTGGCTGAGGCCTATTAAAGCTGGACTTTTAAGTTCTCATACCGTCCATCTTGACGACAAAAGTTGTAATTGACAAGACGCTTAACCCATAAGAAAGCTTACAAGACGTGCTAATCAAACCTCCAGGGCTGCTTAAGACTACCGAGGTGCCACGACCACCACTAGGTTAGTAGCTACCTTGGCTTCAAAAATGACTGGAAATATTTCTTAATGGCCGAATCAATAGCAACTTGATTGTTGAAATCATCTAAAGTTTTAGCGCGACGATAAGAGTTTTGGTTAAACTTCTTTATAATGATATAGAGTCTATGGTATGACGTTGAGAATCTGTATCAAAATATTCCCAACCTACAAGTAGGACAGATTCACCTCTATCATATTGGTTTTCATGTATCCATGTCTACTCATGCTTCCTAAAAACCCAAGGTTCCAGCCTAGAACGACTGCAATGCTAAAACAATGAATCCCGATATGCAAAATTATCGAGCATCTCTCACGCCCAACGCCAAACCAACTAACCGATAGAAGAATAATCGTCTATTTGTTATGCCAAAGCAAATTCCGGAGCGAGTCAAAGTCATTGCAGTCCTTGTAAATGTACGTCATGCTGCTTCTCAAGCTCGACTGCAGCTCCTCGGGATGGTATCGGAAGATCAGCATCACCATAGCCCACGAGAGCGACGCGAACGCAGGCCAGGCATATTGATTAATTATTCCATGGAGAGGTTCGGACGACACGAATGGGAATCCGTGGCCTGGCTTCACGGCGATACGGGCGAGTGCGAGCATCACTCGCGCAAAGACGTAGATGACGATCTGCTGGTTGACCGATGAGATCTTTCCCGTACGCTTGGAATGACCGCCGAAGACGAAATATCCTCCCACAAGACCACCAACGAAGGAGTCGTATGTTCCTATTCATAGTCAGAATTAATTCTGGATAACATGCTGAGGTTAGGTTTCGGTGACGATGACGTACCCTCCTTTCCAGGCTCTGCGCCAAAGTATTTGAGCGCAAGCATGGTCAGCTTATAAATGAGGGCAAAGCGCGCCAAGTTGGTTGCATGATGTCTTGTCGCTCGAAGGACTAGGTTTACTTTCTGTGGGAATCTGTTGTTGCATGTCAGCGTTATTGCCGGTCTGGTGTCATGACAGGTCCAACGTACGTTCCAGAGCGGAAGAGAAATACCATCCTGTTCAAGTTTGTCAGTATTGAGGTTGCCAAGAGAGTACATATGACTTACACCAGCGCATGCGGAAACCGCACCTTGGTTCCGTAGATAATACCATTGCGCGCCGTCTTGACTAAGGACAAGAGATCATGATATCGCGGGTCCTTGACAATCTCCTCCAACGTGTTCTACTCAAAATCCGTCAGCGCAAACTCTATCGTGTCGCATCGATAAGAGCCGTACCTTTAGCACTTCCAGCGAAGATGACATGGCCATCTTGTCCCCAAGCCTCGGCAAAAGAACGTAAAGAGAGGGTCGGTCGCAGCGTCAAGAGAGGATGTTTGTCGGAAAGCGCTTTAGTCTCAGGGCATCGAATGTCGTCGCGTGATTTTGTAGGTCAGATTCCACGTGCGGAAGAGTCGTATAGGAGCATGGATGGATTCAGAGGTATCGATAAAGTTGGTAGGTTCATGGGTTTTGAAGGCGCCCCGGATTATGGATACGTGCTATGTCACCTGTCTACTGAGCCTCGGATGTTTGGGCTTTGCGCTCGGCTTGTGTTGCGGAGAATGGCACCGGCAATAATACCTTATGCCCCACTGAAAGAATACACTAAGTCACAGTGCCTAGTCGACTATGACGCAGCGGGAGCTGTCCACTGAAAGGCGCTGAAATTTGGAGAGGAGAATGGATCTAAGGAATTTCACATGTGAATGACGGTTCGACGGAGGTTCCAGTTGCATTAGCCAAGATCTGGGGAAATCTCACATCAGTCAGATTCACATGGGACGACTAGGTACGTATAGTCTATATCTCATTTTCATGCCTTCATACGGAATAGAATGCTTCAAAATCGATCTTATGCATATGGACCTCATCTCCATTTTCGAACCCCCTAAACTCCACGCTATTCAGGTACCCTTGGTTCATCCCGAAAACCCTCCACTTTGACCTCGGTAGACCAAAAATGAAACCGTGAGGCTCTGTGAGGTTATACAACGCCTCCGCTATTATAACTACCTAGGTTGTTAAAACGAATTGACCGCCGTCCATCCAGCAAAGAATGATCAAGAAAATCTTGAATAGGATCCCTCTACTAATCACTGTTGGATCCTCAACACCACCGCTCATGAGGCTCTCTCCACTTGACCCCCAGAATATCAAAGATCTTTCTTTCATTTCGTCCCTCAACTAACTCTCCCTCCGTGACCTTGACCCGTTGCGGGCCTCGCATCACATCCTTGTATAAACCCCGTTGGTTCAGTCGCATTCCCTTCTTGGAAGCCAATAGTCGCATGCTGCGATTAAAGATGTCATTGCCAGTGAAGTATATCAGGGCGGCACCCATCTCTGATTCGGGAACCAGGAGAAAGTCAATGCGGCGCCATACGGGTCTGTAATGCTCCTTGTTGAAGCCACTGATCTTAGGGAGTACACAGCATCCATGCCATTTACTTCCGTCGCTGACAGATCGTGATGACGCGAGCCGTGCCACAAGGAAGTCTTCAGCTTCAAGGCGTTGGACAAGACTATCAAGGAAAGGCCTAAGTTCAGCCGATGACTCGGTATTCGACTTAGTGATGATGAAATCGATATCACCTGACGTTTCTGCTCCTCTTCGATAACTCCCCCCAATGATCAACTCAACTTGAGGATCGACACGCTGAGCACCTCTTCTCACAATGGCACCCAAGGCCTCAATCTCACGACGCGGAATCCTGGTATTGAGATCATCATAGTGCTCGATGCCTATGAGCTGATTTGGTGAGAGTTTCGCATTCGTTTTCAAGTCGTCCAATGTCCGGAATCCTTGAGCCAACCATTGCTGTGCCTGACTGTTTCCAACACCATAAATTCCAAGGAACAATTGGAATGCCTCGTCCATCGGCTCCTTCTGGGCGTACTCAAGTCGCTGGAGCCTATCGGTAGTGACGATTTCCTCAATCTTCTGCGCCAGACGCGGTCCTACACTAGGTAGTCTTTGTGCCTCCTCGGCTGTCGTAATTTTCGTCTGTTGACGCTTTAGGGTGCTGATGACTTTTCGATAGGCGGTCGTTCGCCAGTGATCGTTCACCCGGGTATAGTAATCAGCCATGGATTGGAGAACCTCAATTGTGCGCGAGTTAGGATTCCCCACCTTGGCATCTTTCACCCCGGCTGAGTTGCATGAGAATCGATCTTCGAAAGCAATGTCTTTGCGATCAGATCTAGTCTTTCTTCGTGACCTTCGTTTGTTGGCCCGGTCATCTTCTGAGCCTGAAAGGGGCTGTTCTTCGGATTCCAGGTCTCCCATTTCCGTAACCGTCTGGACATCATCATCATCCGCATCTAACGGGAGGTCCTTATACTCCGATATTATCTTGATGTACTCGGATAGCTCGTCCTTATAGCGATCTTCATCTGGGTGCTGCACTGAGCCACTAGGTTCTTGAACAAATATCGTGGAATTTTGTCGGGGAATCGTAGGTCTTTCACCAGCCGTATGATGAGATGAGGCCATCCCCTGAAGATCGAGCACAACTGGCTGAGAATCAGTCGGGGTAGGGGTCTCGGCAACTTGACTGTGATGAGGAGACTCGTCGCTCCTTTCAGGTGTTCCTGTGAGAGGAACAAAATCCCACTTCTTCGAGTTCCTATGATGCGGTTTTATTTGCAAAGACTCATTAGACTCCCTGGAGCTTGGCGGGACAGGTGGCGAGTTATCCTCTTCCTGGACTATCGGTTGGCCTGTAAGCCGATACTTCTTTTGGCTGCATTGAAGCAGCGCTTTGAATTGGATGCAGTCAATGGGATATTCTTCGTTGACGACTCTGGGCGGAAGGTTTCTGTTCGTATTCTTCAATACGTTCTCGATATCCTTGTACTGTATGTGTTTCTCAACAACAATATGAGTAGCAATGCGTGGAGTTCGTACCCATGTTGCACCAAACTCGCGCGCCTTTGCGATACGTAATCGACGAGCTGGTGCAACATCGTCATCAGGAACGTAATGGAACGTGAGTCCTTTGAATATTTGTTCGCTCTCTGGCCTGAGTTTGATCGTACTTTCACGCTTTCGCTTTTTCATTGCCAAGCTTGGGGAAGGCGAGTCGCCTGCCATTTGTCCAAGATTTCGTCCCGACGGGAACAAAGGTGTAGACCCGCTCCTAGGAAGTGTTCTCTGTGTCTGCCTTGTCGAGTCAGGGATAGGTGTATCATCGACTAGAATAACCCCAGCGCTGCGTTGATTCATGAGCGTGCCGAGCCTGGTCTTTTGGCCGATTGCAGTCATCGGAGTTCCTTTGATGATCTTTGCTCTATCAGCAGGTGCTGGCGTTGGGAGTGAAGGGACCCTTCTAGGTGTCACTCTCGACTTTTGAGCTTCACTGTTAGTCAGTTTAAGCACGACAGGTTCCTTCGCCGGTGGTTTGGGGCGCGTTTTGACGGCGAAGAACCTCCGAGAGCGCATCCTTTCTTTTTGTTGGTCTGCATCAAGCTCATCATCGCTATAGAGCGACTTTAGCTGATCGAAGAAAGCTGTCTTCTCTTGCAGGGAGGACATGGTGAGGTTCCGGAGTTTGTTTATGCCTATGAGACTTGCGCAATGAAACACGACTTAAAAGGCAGAGTTTCGATCATACCCCAAAATTCCCGACTGATGCCTGCCGTAAGATATCGCTAGTCATGTGATCCTATGTGTCATAGTAGTGTACAGATTTAGATGTTCTGACTGCTGCTATAAGTCCAAGAGGAGATGTTTATTGTTCATGGTGCATTCAAGACTCAAGAGGTTGCCAGGCTCAAAAACAATTGTTTCGCCTGATTGGCCAGTCTCATAGGTGAACCGCTAAAAATCGCCAGGCTTCAGTGCTGAATCACGGTCCGACCCGCTGAATAACAAGGATAATCGTGAATGGAAAAGTTCCATTGTCATGGTGCATCGCGGAGACTAAAGGGATCCGTGGATGGAAAAATGTGCCTTTTGTTTTTTATACTAAAGTGTCAACCCAGGCTGATACAACAATGAAACCATGTACTATACAACTAAATCATCCAATAAAATCGGTTGAAGAACCGGGGTATCTATAACTCAACAATTCCAAACCCATGGCGCCGTTCGATGCGTACAATTTGACTGAATACATATAGCCGTCCCACCTGTCATAAGCAACCTCACTGTGGAAACGTCACAGGGGCATGCGCGGGCTGGCCACCAAACATGCGAGCGTCAATCATAGGGATATGGTTTTTTTCGTAATGGTGGAAAGCCGTAGGATCAGCCGAGTATCGGCTTCCGGACTCGTTGTCCATATCGCTGACGACTTCACGAGTAAGCTCAACGTAGTCGTATGCGAACTCTCCAATCTCGGCATCGTCAATACCCTGAACTTCGGCATCCGAATCGACTCGAAGACGCAGACCGGGAATGAGGTTCATGAGGAATAGGATGATGCAAGTGACGACGAATGAGTATAGGCCTCCACAGATAGAATCGGCCAGTTGATAACCCATCTGCGCCCAGTGACGTTCGACCCAACCGCCCTTGATGCGAGAGTAGCCGTCGAGAGCAGCGATGCTTGGGGTGGCAAAGAAGGCGGTGCAGATATTGCCGATCAAACCACCAATGCCGTGGACAGCGAAGATATCGAGTGCATCATCAATTCCAAGGAGGAACTTCACCTTGGTAGCATAGTTAGAGCCAGCAGCGCCAACAACACCAAAGATGACAGCAGCCCATGGGGGGACGTAACCTAGACTGATGTTAGCTTACGTCGGTTTTGAAACATCATGAACTGCTCACCGGAGCCAGGAGTGATGCAGACGAGACCGGCAACAACACCAGAGCAAAAGCCGACAGTGGAGAACTTCCTCTCCAGACGATAGTCCAAGAGACACCAGGTCATGCCACCGACACAAGCAGCAAGGTTAGTTACAACTGCAGCCATCACGGCACGAAGGTTAGCAGAGAGGGCAGAGCCGGCGTTGAAGCCAAACCATCCAACCCAAAGGAAGACCGTTCCGGTCACGATATGAGTAACATTGTGAGGGCGATAGTTGAGCTCATGCGTTCCATGGCCACTACGCTTGCCCAGCATCATGGAATAAGCCAGAGCAGCGCTTCCAGAAGCGATGTGCACAGGGGTACCTCCAGCAAAATCGAGGCCGCCCATCTTGTTGGACCAGCCATTGGGGTTCCAGGTCCAGCAGGCGATGGGGTCGTACACGACAGTGGCCCACACGAAGATGAAGATAATACAGGGGAGCATGCGGCCACGCTCGGCGACGGCACCGGTAGCGAGAGCGACAGTTAGGGCGGAGAACATGCCCTGGTAAACGGCGAAGAGCATATCGGGGAGATGTGCGGAACCAACCGAGGGCCGGGCCAGGACATCACGGAAGCCAAAGTTGGCAAGGTCACCGATAAACGGGCCGGCCGTATGCGAGAACGTGAGAGAAAAGCCCCAGAAGAACCATTGGAAAGTTGTCACTGCGGCGCTCATTACTGAGAGCCATATAAGCGACAGAGCCGATTTGCGACGGGCGAGGCCTGAATAGAAGAACCTATGGACACAAACATCAGCAAATGAGATCACTAATCCAATTGAACAGCGCCAAAAAAGACTTACCCAACACCAGGAACCATTAACAGCACTAGAGCTGTGGCCGAGAGCATCCAGGCGATATCACCAGGCTGCGGGCGCAAAATGTCAGCTTGCGGGCGTTCAAGATATTGGAGGGGCCACTATTCAACGTGACCCACTGCCTGTCTCAAAGGACTTTCTCAGACTCTTTTTTTCGAGCGAGAGAAAGATGAGAAGACTGAGAGATCAAGAGGAATAGAAAGTGAACAGAGTGAGGGCCAAAGAGGAGAGAATGAGAGAATGAGAGACGGAGATAGACAACTCACCTCGTACCAGATATTGACATCCATATTGAGCGGATTAGCACCTGTTGCGCCTGTACCGTTATACTTGAGCTGCGTTGCTCCTCGAGCATCACCATCGCCTCCCATAGCCATGACGCCGGTTCTGACTTGGGAGGAGTGATATAGAAATAGAAATGCCAACGCCGATAAAGAGGGATGATGTGACAAGGTCGAAGAGGTTGCACTGCGTGACAGCGGAAGTGATAGTGGCATTCTGGGCCAACAGTAAAGTAGGAAGAAGGGAGGCAGAGACTCGAAAGATAAGAGATCCAGGCAGGGGGGTGCAATTGGTGTTGAGAGTGTGCACGGCTGAGATTGAGGATGTGAGAGAAAAAGGGCGCGATTCCGGTTCAGGCGGGACAGAGATAAGAGATCCTTGGAGGTGAGCTTGGCTGTGCAACCCCTGGGACGACGTAATATACCGAGTTAGAGTATCTGGTCTGACTCAGTGGGCTTTTGGTTAAGAGGGAAAGTATGGAGGAGACGACGACGACGCGAAAAGTGTCTCGAGACTACCGGTACCGCCGTGACGTTTTTTTCGGGGGGGCGAGGCAATTCGACTCTGAGCTAGAGTGGGAGACGATGAAATAAACTGAGTAGTCACACATATCAATCTGGCAGTTCACGACTGAATTATTCTGTCAACTACTATACAGTGGGGGTCACCCCAGACCAGTCGATCCAGTACAGCGGGCGCTTGTCGACTTGTGGAAGAGTTATCCTTAGTTAAGCCTCGCCACTCACTTCTCACTCTCACACTACCTATATTCATCGCCAGCCTTCATCTCAATTATATTCTGAATGAGTATCCAGATGAATTGCCCGCAGCCGAAGGCATCAAGTATTACTACGGGCGCACTTTCACTGCAACTTAATTCATAAGTTCACTTAGAGTTTCTCCTTATACCCAGTCCCCTTCTGTAGCCCTCTCAATCCTCTTCGACCACGCCATGCCGCCTTGTAAGGAATTCATCGCAAACTTATCCAGTTCTAGCCCTGACAAGGCTTCGATATGCAGGAACACATATCAGTCCTCCATTGCGGTGGCATCAGACTTCTCTCGCTGCTACGATATCTCGCTTCACTTTCCCAAAAACTCATGTAAAACGCACGACAAATGGCAAAGAGTGCCTATATCAGTCGCTATAAAACCCCAGATTTCCCTTCTGATAAGACATCCCCAGAATCCAGCCTGCCCCTGACTGCTTACATGTAATGTTGATCTATTTGCCTCTGGTTCCCTCCGGAGATGCAGATTGATACTCTGTAAGAAAGTTATACGTAACTTTACACTCAGTATTATCTCTTCACAACTATCCACTCACCCGACATATAAACGACAGGACTCGATCTTCGTCTCCTTGAACAAAAAAAAAGCAAAGAAATCGTCAGCTTGAGTGAAACCGTCACACATGACGAAACTTCCTCTTAGCCACTGTGCTGAAGCTCACCCATGGCCTCTGATAAGCACTTTCACCTTGATTGGTCCAGCCAAGGTGTGGGGGTCTCATCTTGAACGCCCAGCTTCAATAGACCTCCGGTGAGCGAACACAGACGTCAAAGCTCAGAGTCCGTCATGTCACATCTCGAGTCTGTCGACAGTCTTTGGAAGGTGGCTTGAATCATGACGTTCACGTTTCTTGTTTTGATGTGATATTTGATATGTCTCGTTTCATCATCATACTCTGTCTTTCAGTCCAGTCTGTTGGCCACACGGGCTCCGCCAAGTTAGATGGTGACTCCTTGTGAGCATCTACTCGGACTTTAAGGCGAGATAAAGCATAGGAACATGAATGGGATTGTAAATATGCTAATTGTGATATCTGACTCTGCACTGCCCCTCAGAGATGATATTGACATGTCAAGAATCAGCGGCACTTGGAAGTTCTGGGTGAGATGAAACTCAGCAAGATATTGATAATGAGAATAATATTAGTAAAATCTAAAATAGATGCTATTGGATCTTATCACAGGTCATAATCCATGCTGTCGAACTCTCATTGCTTGCCCCTGTTCACATGCAAAGAGCTGTATGAACCTGAATCGTAGCCAGGTGAGATGCATATACATAGTTATGCAGGCCTCGCTATGTCAGAATTATTGAGGCTCTAGATCAAAAAAATAAAAATAAAAACTACTCAAAGAGCTCGCCCAGATAGTCCTAGACTTATCTTGGATTTCTTTTTTGGTCACTCTGAGATAGATGTTGTCTGAGAGCTTCTGCGTTTCCCCAGGCTGTCGAAAGATATTACAACAACAATGCCGTTTCTCTTGTGCCTCAAGTTGAGTAGCCTGTCTCTAACAAAAATGTGTGACTTCGGATACGCATTTTGTTTCAGTCAGTGCGTTTACACTGCAAGCATGCCTAATCACGGACATTCGGGCATTGGAGCATGTACCTATCAGTTCCTATTATGCTTAATCTGTGCAAAACAGAGCTGCATACGCTGTATAGAGTCTAGGTCTTTGCAAAGAGACCACGCTTCCTGATTCCTCGTAGTTATGATCGCTTTCAACTTTTCCACTAGCTGGTACAGCCATCGTTAGGACATATCGCGGTTTCTTAGGAGACTCTTAGCCTCCTCGCAAGTAGGACCATCCCCTGTCTGCATCGACTCGATCGGTGTCGCCGTGTCAATGAAGGTATCTCCATTGTTCTGCTTCAAAAACAGGGGCTGCCAGAAAGCCGTCCGAATTACAGTAAAAAGAAGCCAGGCGACTACCATGACAAAGATCTTATGCGCAACCCTCGTGTACTAAAGGGGTCTTCTCATAAGCTCAAGTCTCCTTTTATACCATTCTACGCGGATTTTGGAAGCAATAGCGTACAGTACCTGATTCTTCGTTAGTTTATATCCTCAGAACGTCTCAGAAACCTACAGTCTCGGCAATATCAATGAGTGGCACCAGTAACCAAACACGAATGAAAATAACGGGACCACTGAGGCTATCAGCGAACCAGATTCCCGGCCACCAAGGCCAATACTGCAGCTTTATATAAAGGGAACACTCCACAAGCATTCCCATGACCAACAAGCCACAAATTCCCATCAATGTCGAGGCCCAAGGCCCAGGTCCTTCGTTGCATAATACACAACAGTAGGAGAACATCCCCAGACCAGACACTTCGACGTCCCAGCGCTAGAAACAACTCATTAGCAAACAAGCGAGGTTGAACGACATCAAAACTACTCACATTCTGTCTGATTGGTTCCAGAGTGCCTATGACTAGAAAGCTCACGAGTACTCGACCAACTGACTGGAGGTGATCGTTTCCAACACACTCACCAAACCCAAGTAGAGGCTCTGTATGAGTGAACAGAATCCCTAGAGACATATAATACAGAACATCAAGGTACTTCCAGGCCAAGTTGAAGAAGGACTGCTGGGTGGTATTGTATCGACCAGCGGATTTCTTCCGGAGTCGTTGTGCCGCCGCTATGTTCTGAAGAGCTCTATTCCCGTTGGACGGCTTCGCATTCCCATTTTCGGTTGACTCCTTCTGAAAATGAACTGCTCGAGGCTTGCCATTGGCACCTTTGGCGGGTTTCTTCCGGCCCTTTTTGGGCTTTGTTCCTTTCGCATTGCCGTTTCTGGATTCAACTTCTTTCGCGATGCTATTATCCTCGACAGGCTCTTCGAGATCAGCCGCCTTGATGAGACCTCTGCACTTGGTCACGCCAATTTCTACTTCTCGATGAAAGTCTTGAAGTCCGTCTAACACAGGGCGTGCAACAAAATACATTGAGAGGCACATAGTCGCAAATTCGACCTCGTCAATAGAGCCCATAAAGAGTTCATGGCCGAAGAGAAGCTTCCGAATGCTGGTAAGAGGGACTGTTAAGAGTGACAAGACCCAGTAAAGAGCGTGATGTTTGAACGAAAGCATTGCGTTCAGTCAAGCTTGAGGGCAGTATTTATGACTCGGGTATTGGGGTTCAAGGATAGTGAAAATGCTTTGGCCTGAATATTGTGGCATACATAATACAACAAGTTGAAAGAAATGAGTCTTGTTGGAAGTCGTTATATCCTGCGGAGCACGAAAGTAATGAATAATTTAGCAATGTGTGTGGCAGCTTCCAAGTCAGTTTGTAAACGGGCTCAACAGCAATCGCGACCACGATGGCATAGAGCGACTTCCAATCACGTTGAGAGACAAGGTAGCTCTGGCAGAAATCGTCCCTACCACACAGCCAATGTAGAGGAGCAAACACCAGAACTTGAGAGCGTGAAGGTTTCTGCACTGAAATTACACAAAGAACTATTAAACAGCATGCACAAAGGCAAGGCAATCATCCGTCACAGATTTGATGTACTTGAATATGCATTATAATTAAACTCGATTGATATACAAAGGTTAACTTGATCGGCTTCCAATATCTTACAAGCCAACAGGTGCAAGCACCCCGACAAACTCATAGTCAAACGAGAAGACAAAACATTATATATACTCAATAATACACGTCCTTTTGCGGTCTGTGTTCGATGCAAAACAAGTATCATCTATTCGACACAAATGTTTCTCCGGTGCTCCTTTTCCAATGCACGCGTATGTGAGCGCGACGATAGGTACCCAATAGAGTACTCCAAGACTATTCAAAGTCGGTGTAGAATGCGTGCCCAAGTCTTTGTTTCCTGGTCGCTGAGAATCATTACCAAATAATGATGATGGTGAAATCAGATAACTCCGCCTCGCTAAATGCAACATGGGCACCAACCGTGAAAGGTGCTCCCATCATGATACTCCAACCCATGTGGTCTTAATTATTCGCATTCCTTCTCTTTCAGGCGCTGCCACTAAGCGTCTTGAATCTATCCTCAAAGGATTTCATCTGCTCCTGCTCCAGAAGCTTCTGCAGGCGGCGTGTCTCGCGGACAGCGGCCTCTCGCTCATCTTGCAGGTTGAGCACCTCGATCTGAGCAGTGCTCATCCTAGCCACGACGTCCTGCATCTCTTGCTCGGCGTCCTCGAGTGCCTTCTCCAACTCAGCAATGCGGTTGCGAAGCACCTCCATCTGAGCGGCGTCCTCAAAAGACTTCTCAGGCAGACGAGGGGAGCGTAGAGCGCCGGGGAATCGTGGTGATAGGGGGCTGAGGAGCGAAGGCTTGCGGTTAGCCTGAAAGTTAGGGGAACGGGGGCCGCTGAGTCCGGTGTTGTTGCTCATGCGCTGGAGCTGGGCATTATGCGCCTCGCGGATAGCAGCAATCTCCTCCTCATGACGGTTGACACGATCTTCAGATGCTGACTGAGCAGCGATGAGTTGCTCTTCCATAGACTTGAGGCGGACTTGTAGGTCAGCGATTCGATCCGAGTTAGCCTTGCGATCGTTGTCGCCTCGTACGACAGCGTTAGACAGACGCTCTCGGAGCTGAGCATTTGCAGCGAGTTGTTGTTGAACCTGGGTTGCAAGCTCTCCAACCCGACGAGCAGAGTCGTTAAGCTCGTCAGCAAGAGCGCGCTCACTTTCGATTGTCTTGACCTCATATTCGCTCATTGTATCATACTGATTTTTTAGATTTTCAACCTCGTGTTGGGCAGCATCGCGTTCAGAGACTGCAATGGACAGAGTGCGCTCTAATCGCTCGACAGCGAGCTGAGTCTTCTCATCACCAACTGTCTCATGCTCAAGCTGCTTGATTCTCTCGAGTGATTCAGTATAAGCAGCCTTGAGCTCATTGTAAGCCTTGGCAAGCGACTCAGATGTAACCGGCGTACTCAGGATACCAAACGAGCTGCTTGCGTTGCTGGAGCCACTTGAGCGTGCGAATGATTCGGGAATAAGGATGTCCTTCTCCTCGAGCAGGTTGCGAAGCAAAGATATCTCCTCTTCAGCCTTGTCCAAATCCATCTTCAGTCCGCCCAGGCCGCTTTCAACCTGCCACTTCTGCTCAAGCGCATCTTCAGCTCGGCGACGAAGAACATTGATCTCTGTGCGCAGGTTTGAGATTTCTCTTTCAAATCCAGCCTTCCTTGGAGATGCTGAGAGGAGCCTCTCTCGTTCGTTCTGTAGCATCCTGATCTTCTTTTCGTTTTCGCGGTTCTGAAACTCTTGGCGGTCAAGTAGATTTTTCAGCGCCTTATGGAGGGCGTCTCTCTGGGCCTCGACATCTTTTAGACGCTCAGAGAGGGCCTCTCGAGACTCGTTCTGTAGGTTCTTAACACTGTTAGACCGTGATAGACCAGAGGGTCGTTGGCCACGGAACGAGCCTGTCGCAACCGAGTTTGATCGGGCAAGGCCGCCACCGAAACCGCCAGACATAGCGCGAGACATGCGGTTCATTGAAGGTGTCGGAGACCCGGACCTCGATGAGCCTCGCAAGTTATCGTATTCTTTCCTGAGCATATGAAGCTCTTGCTGCATTTTGGAGGACTCATAGGTCAAGTTCGAGTATTCAGCAGCCTCTATCTCGAGGCCCTCGACACGCGCCCTGAGTTGAGGAACAACTTCGTCTCGAAGGTTATCTCGCTCACTGGTCGCTTCGTGGAGCTCTCCCCTGATGGCGTTGATGAGGTCTTCAAAGTTGTTCTTAACAACACGCTCCTCAGATAGTCGCCTCCTGAGATCGCCGCAAGTAGTCTCGAGATCCTTAAGTCGACCACTGGCATCCTGGTTGTTTAATTGCGCCAGGTCGATTTGCGATGCTTTTTCGGCAAGCTCTTTGATCTGGTGGTCAAGCGCTTTTCGTTTCCCCCTTTCGTCCTGAAGCTTATTTGTGAGCTCTAATCTTATGGAAGCCTTCTCTTGTTCGGCCCTCCTTTGAATCTTCTCAAGTTCCTCTCGACTCGGTTCGGCTTCACTCATCTTTGCCGAACTATAACCCGAGTCGGAGTAATAATCGCTTGACCTCTTACCGGGAGCTTGAGGGTTGTTGACTTGTTCCTGGAGTCGATCTACTAGGTCTTCCAGATCCATCTCGCGCCGAATTGAGCTTGCCAGCTCGGCGCTGATGGCCTTTAATTCATCTTCCATTTCGTCGATTTGCGCGTAAGTAGGGGACTGTAAAACCGATGAGTATGAGTTACGAGAGCTCGAGATATCCGTCACGCTTGAGGAATCTTCGTGAATATAGTAAGGGTTGCTAACCGTAGAATAGGGGGTATCATTGGCCACGCCGCGTTTCGAAGGGGAGATTGGCGATGATGTGGACGAAAACTCCGTCGCAGAGGGAGATGGCGATGGTGCTGCCCAGTGGAACAGAGAAGCAAATGGTGAATTCTGGCTCGGCGACTTGGGTAATGGCTTGTTTAGCTGTGGTGTTCCTTGGCCTGAGGGTGAATTTGGTTCATCCGGTGATGTGTCGTAGTTCGCAACGTCAATTGTGACCTTGTCGAGTTTGAGATGTGGTGGTGTTGGCTTTGGAACAAACATGGGGGCGGGAGCGAGAGTCTGGTCTGATATAGTATCGTCAGATGCAGGTGATCGAGTTCCTTGAACCTCTGTTTCAGAGCGGTCGGTTGGCTCGGCGGTTTTAGGAACAATGACAGTTTCTTTGTCGATTGAATAACTCTTCTGGCCCTTGTCGTCGTCGCTATCGCTCCCATCAAGGATGGTCTCGGAGGTAATGTCTGGTGCAGAATCTGATTTTGAGTCTGATATCAGATCATCATACCCATCCAGGACGTCAGAAAAGTCTGAGCTTGAGATGGTAGGGCTGTGTCCTGGAATGTTTTGTGATCCAGGGGTTGTCGCGGCAAGGGACGCCAGGTTGGCGTCGGGAGCTCTACCAGAGGACTTCCAGTTAGCCACGGATTCTGCGAGGGAAGTGAGGGGCTGTCCAGTTGGATGTGTAAGACATGGAGACAAAGGGACAAAGAATTAAGCGGAAAAAAAGGACTCACGGGGCAGCTGGTGGTGCGGCGCGTTGCGCAGGTGAGAATTCGTAGAGGGTCGGACTGTCGACTGAACAAGGTCTCGCGAATCTCTGGCTCGGCTTTCCAAGATCCAGAGGTGACGGCAAGGGAGATCCTGACGCAGAGTATCGCAATGCCAATGCTGATGCCGATGATGACAGAGGTTTGCGCTTAATTGGACCTCCGATGGGAGACTGGACGGAACTGGAAGGCGACGCAATAGAGCCGGAGACCGAGGACGAGCCGGGTAGGACGTCTACCGTCTGAGATCGAGCGTGTGCGGGAGAGGATTTCGGAGAAGGTGGATGCGGCTCTTTTTCGATTTGTAGCGGGTGGGCTGATGGTGAGGATAATGGAATAGAGTTATCGGCAGGGACAAAAGAGGTTGTAGCAGATGTTGCAGATGGGACGTCGACAGGAGGTGTCTTGGTATCAGAACGAGTATCAGAAGTCGCACAAGGCTCCGTCACTCCAGACCCCGGAGCGGAGGCCAGGGCGGGTTCCATATTTGGAAGATATACCGGTTCTCGCTACGAGCCACCCAAAGGTACCGTACTATACGGTTCGTGAAGTCCTGGGCAGTAGAACCGCGGCGGCAAGAGAGTGAAGCTGGTGTGTGTGCACGATAGGAGGTGTGAAGGAGACGAAGGGAGTGGGGGTGTGTGACGAGTGAGGCGACGACCTATCGACGGCTGACCCAGGGGCCACCAGCAAGCGATAGTGATCAGGTAGTATAGTACAGTAGCAGCAGCAATACTAATGTCTTATCACCGGAATAAGGCCTCAATCACCAACGTGTGAGGGAGGAAGAAGTGAAATTTGGCCCCTGGGATGAAGCGAAGGGAGCAAGAAAACAAACCCAGCAACTAAACAGAGGAGAATTGCGATGATGGCTGGGGACCATGCACAATAGTCTAAGCTAAGGTCAGGGGTCCGATAATTACAGCTCTATTAGCTTGGCCTCTCACCAGCCAAAAGGGAGCTAACCCCTGATCCGCAAGCGTGAACTCCCCACAAGGCTTTGTGTTTGGGCCAAAAGCTATTGACCTGGTTGGTTTGCTGATCTCTTCTGCGAGGGGCGAATTGGATCTCGGAAGAGGGACAAGAGGAATGGTAAGGCTTGAAAGCAGAGCCGACCCAGGCCCTTTGATGTCTTTCTTCGCATTGGATCGCGATCAATAAAGATGTGACCAGTCAAAGACCGTTGCGCAAAGAAACAATCTGTGCCTGAAGAACGTGAGCGGGCTAATCAACCAATTACAATTAAACGACCAGGGGTTATTTGTGGTGAAGGTGGTGACAAAGGCAGAGATGGTAGAGTACCTGCGCTAGCGCCGTAACCTGGGCGCTACCATGACCAAAACGTTCAGGGGTATAAGGTGATGGGCCAGATTCGATTGATTGCGCCGCGCAAAGAGCGGCATGTTCAGACCAATTCGGACCATCCAAACTCTTGGAGTGGATGTAAGTGATGTTACCTTCCAGAAATTAACTGTCGATCGCTTTGAATGGACAATCCTTTGTCTCGGAGTGGCGCGGAGCACAGCTTCCACTGACGATATTTCATCCTGCGCTTAGAAGGAGAACCTATTCTCCATCTTATAAACATCATCTCACCTGCTTGCCTATTAACTATAGACTAAAGAGAACGAGGGCGATATATCAGCGACTAATCATCTGTGGTCAATGCCTCAAGTAACGGTTGGACAAGGAATGAACAAGGCTAAAACAGGGTTAATAAACATAGAAGTTCAGGGATCATCTGTCCTTGGCCGCGTTCTTTCAAAAAGCATTGTTCCACGACAGCGCGTAACAGTAATTGTGTTACCGTTATATCGTGGTGGCGGCTATCGAAACATTCTATGCATATGCAAATAGCCGCTTGTCAACGGTGAAACTCTTTTCTCTTTCTTTTCTTCTTCTTCTATGGATGAAAACGTTCAAACTTGCAGGCACACTCGTTGTTGCAATGGTTGATCAATTCGCTTGTGTAATATCAAGACAACCTTGATGATTCCCAGTTACTGCTTCAGCTCTACCGCCTCATGGCTCCGGGGCCCTGAGTTACCCCTTGTCTAGCGCTTCACGTGCTCGACAGGGAGTCTAATAAGCAGTTGGACAAAAATAAGAGAAGCAAACATCCACGAACCAACGTAAGGGGCCTCGATATCCTCCGTTGGCGTTTATTTTATTTTACGAAAATTACTTCTACCCCGGTATAGCGCAGGAAAGAAGCGGTGAAGATTGTCGACACGAACTAAATTCTTGGTGCTTGATCGAGGCATTTGACTCTCGTTCCGTTGATAACTTGTAATAGTACTCCGTAGAGGCACTTGTAGATAGTTGCGTGAACTCAACAAATACAGGGTGTTTCCCTGCTGTGTTCCCGTATTGAAATGTCATCTTCTTTTTCAGGGTCTTTTTATCTACTGTGTTCCTGTCTATTGCCGACTGAAACTCTATTGTTCATGAAAAGCCAAAACTCGGCAGTCAACCTAGAAAACATTATCGAACAATGTTGAATTCACTAAGCAATCCATAGAATAGTCTCGTATAGTCTTCTTGTCTGGACACTCTATAACGTTAGTATTCAAGCCAGAAGTTTCTTGAGTCATGATAAGTTCCCATGTTGGCTCTTGCATGGACCACTCCATCTCACGTTAAGAAGTCTGTCGTGCAGCAGCACAAACCTCTCCAGCCACAAGCTGATACGCACATTATCATGTAGTTGTAGTTATAAGTTGTACTTTGTAACTTCAGATTACCATTATAAACGGAGGGTTTATGGTTGTCAAACGCTCGCATCCAGCAAATACCAGGACAAACTGCCGATCCTTACAACACGCCACGAAGCTTCCGCTATCACACAAGGATACGTCGGAAGGCTGCCAAAATCGACAGCAAATGTAACTACCGACCTTGGTTTGTCTATCGAAAACCCTGATGATCATTCTTCCCCCCACTGACTCGAAATTAGGTGGCGCTCTGAACGGCTCGTGGTCTAATGTTGATCGATCTGCTAGTATCACGCTCCTCTGATGCGACCTGGAGCGTTAGAATCATAGCAGCACTATCGTTGCCGTTTCTGTGACGTGAATTCTTGGGGTCATCACATCGTAATCTCCCCTGGGATATGCGGATAGGCTGCCTCTCTCAGCTTGGTGTCGAGTATAGGGTATGTGTATTGCTCCATCGCAAAGCAGTCGGTGAGAGTCTTGAATTTACGTAGTGAGCCACCAACCACCCTTGATGCAGTGTCGGGTTAACAATTGGCCATCAGGTACTGTCCAAAGATTGAGTCTAGCCTTCAGTTGCAAGCCTCTGGTAGATTCTTATGGCTCGATGATGAAGTATGTTGACCCCTTAGTGAGATATTATAATCTACATAGATAAGCAGTTCCAGAGATTCGCCGAGACCTTCGAACAATCTAGCTAGAATTGAACTCGTGATAATATGTGGTTAATGATATTACCAATAACCCGGGAGGTGGAAGGACCTCCGTGTTGAAAGGCTATCATGGCAGCTGGAAATATTTTACTACCTCGGGAGCTGTACCGATAATGTATTGGGATTGAACGTATAGATACACGAAAGGCCAGAAACTTCAAGAGCATTGCTAGATGGGAAAATACCATTATTATATTTACCTGTTGTAACACTACTAATAACTTACTATGTCACTTCAATCCCATGCTTTTAATCCGATCACCCAAATATACGCCTCCCAAACTTCAAGATCTCACGCAACGTGTCCCTTGGGAAGTAATGTCCATTGCCCTCCACAAGAGCACTTACGTTGTTGACCCAGAACAAATGTAAACCCAGAACGACTCCCAAACACATCCTCCATGACCGCAGTACATCTCGAGCACCGTCTCCACTGTTTATTCGGGGAGGGTCTGATCTGCATGCGCTTGAACACATCCACATACACCATGCCCCGTGCCTTCTTCGCCGCCAAGCTATGTTCGTCATCCTCGACTTCGAGAAGATCGTAATTTGCAAAGAACAACCGGCCTGGATCCACAGTGTTCCGAAACGCGGGCAAGTCTGTGTTGAAGAACTTCTTGATGATCTGGAGAAACGGTGCAGGGGGCGCAGCTGAAAGAAGAATGGAGAGCTCCATCTGAACGCGGGCTGCCTTCATCGTCATATCCAGCTGCTTCCCCTGCGACTGGTTATTTTGGCTTTTGGCGAGGGATGGAAGGAAGATTTGATAGGCTTGTCGGATCTCATTACTCAGACCTGTGAGAAGAGTCTCGACCTCAGACACTTTGACGAGAGCTGAAGAGGTAACTTGTTGCATTGCCTGGTATGCTTGTTGTAGTTGAGGGGCTGCTCGACCGCTGGCCACGCCCTCTACAACAGCCGATTGCTTTCGATAGAACTCGATAGCCCTGCCGCTTAGGGCCTCAAGGTGCGCCAGTCTGCGGCAAATGGCCGAAAGAAATCCTCGGCTAGAAGAGCTCATCAAGAAATGGAAAGCGACATTGTTCTTCTCGTGAAGATAAGGAGCAAGTTCATGGAAACGCTCACGAGTCAAGAGCTCTTGGAAATGATTGTCATTCATAAGCTCAAAAAGACAATCCATGAGCCACGCGATCAGATCCAGCGCCCACCTTGCACAGCCGACAAGTGTCTCAATGACTTCTGTATTGATGTGAGTAGCTATAAACAAACCAAAGGAGTAGGCAGTGTGACTTACCAGGATCGTCAAGGGGGCTCAGCTTTTCTCTGACAGTAACTGGTGTATTACTGGCAATTGTGATGAGGACGACTACGTTCCGCACATTCAGAAACAGCATCGAGAATTTGCCCTGGAAAGATCGGGGGTAAAAGTCTCCACGGAATCCGAGTGCGTTCATTATACTGAGGCAGTACTGCAGAGATCCATTTCTGACAAGTGAGTCATGATGGATCTCTTCAGAGTAATCGATCTGGATCTTCAGAATTCTGATGAGTTCGGTCACCAAATCTTGGACGAATCCTATTCCTTGTGAGCAGGTGCATGGAAGATATTAAAAGGTGGAAATACTCTTCTTGGTCGTATATGGTCGTACAATAGCAAGTAGATCATCATAGTTGTTCTGGTAGAACATTGACGGTGCTGCGGTCACAGTCAAGGCCGCAATGCTGCCACAGTATTGAGCTGCACATGGTTAGTATCTCGCAAATCCTCTCATTGTTAACATACCATCGTGCATAGAATTTCCAATATCACCCATAGGGTAATGTAATTTGTTCCACTTGATCTTTCCATCTTCGCCCAATTGCACCATGGAGCAAAAAGTAGGAGAGAAAGCAACTTGCTGGCCTACAACTATTGTTAGACAAGAGCAACACTCTGGAATATGGATACTTACATGGCCCTTCATCTGTGAAACTCCAGCCTATTTGTCGAAGGTTCTGCACCTTATTCAACTCCTGAGTTGTATATAGTTCCTCGAACGTCAGTCGGTCACGGTATTCTACAGTGCCATCTGCGAAAGCCAGTACTAGGATTTTGCCAAAACTGGTAGTTTGGAACGCAACCACAACCTTATTGGCCGTGACGGGAGCAACCTTCTGCAGCTGTGTCACCGCGGGTAGCTCTGAAGAGATGCTGTTTCGTCGACCTCCAAGCTGCTCATAGGCTGATGGCAGATTCTGCTTTTGCTCGATAGCTTCCCATCGATCAACAACACTCTGACTTCCCTGATACGAGCTCTCAGTAGGAGTGCGTGACCGTGCCGTGACAACCATGGGTGGTGTGGTGTTCTTACCCGTACTATCAACCACAGAAGGAAGAACTTCCAAGTGAGAGAGCTCGATCATGGATATATCGAGGCTCGAATCACCAGGGCCACCTTGAAGCCAGTTTGTGGTGGCCAGATGTTTCTCAACCAGGGAAGGGCTCAGGTTTCCTGCGGGTCGGCCAGTCGCCTTGTCCGCTTGTGATGCCTGGCCCCATTGAATCTCGATTTTGATTAGTTTCAGCTGCTTTGAGGTTGTAGCAACCGCAAGAAGGAGATGTTCTGCCGGCTGTTAGTGACACACGCAAAGCAATACGATGATTCAGATGCCTACTCTTTTCGGATGCAAACGACGCATGTGTAATGAGCTCATCAGAAGCACTTATACTTTCAAGTTCCATGGTGGTCTCCTCAAGTCGATTGGTATTCTGTGACCAAAACATCCTGATGACACCATGAGTTGTGATAGTAAGCAGAGCACTCTTGGCAGGGCTGGGATGGGTTGGCCCTCCAGCATGAACGAATGAGCTTTCATAAGTATACCCATTGCCATGTTTTGTAGCTGGTCCATACATGACATTGTATGATGCCTGCTAAATGTCAGAAACATTGAGAAAACTCTTCAAGCAACACATACCTGCTGGTTTGGAGGAGAAACATTAAGCCAGTAAGCACCGACGACAGTGTGCACATCGTCAGTGGGGTCAGCGTCCCATTTCCGTTGAGGGAAAGGGTGATTTAGTGAGATAGAGAAGCTGACGATAGAGACGCGACCAACGGCATCTATTACCGCTAGATCTGGGCTGCTGGTACCAGCCCATACCAAGTGAACGATGGGAATGGTTGGGAGCCCCTTGACAAAGGGGCACGTGGTGGGTTCACTGAGGTCCCAAGAGCCATCTTCTGGGGAGCGTCGCAGAAAGCGAAGTTCAAGGTTCTGACCATCAGGTGTGATGTTGGCGATCGTTCCTGTCCTTGACCACGCCACAGTTCTATCCGGGGTTAGCAAAAACGTGCATAAGTGCCTGCGAGCTAGGCCTTCTTACTGGCAACATCCTCGAATCCTGATATCGTCCATTCTTTGTTGAAGTTGTTTACTCTGCGCCCTCGCGGGCAAAGACAGACCAACTCCATCTCCAAAAAGGTCATCTACATCGTTGAGTTCCACTGGCATCGGGTTATCCAGGATGAGCGGCATCTTTTCCGATGTCATCGGTGGTAGTACGGTGTACAAGAAAGAATACTCCAAAAAACAATAGTTTGAAGTGAAGTTTTTACATCAGAATAAGAAGCACGGGGAGTCAATATATATAATGATTCAGTTACAGTTTTTACCTGGTCCGCAAAATGGCCCGAAGTTTAAGTGAAAAGGCTGAAAATGAAGTTAAATGTTGACTGAGGTAAGAAAGGCTGAGGTTGCCTCGAGGCTGAAGCCAAATGTGTCGTCCTGTAAGCTTTGTCATTGGCTCAAAGAAGGTAGTGAGTGGATGCGAATGACCGTGTTTCAACCAATGAACGGGCGCGTCTTGTTAGTTTACACGAAGAATGATCAAGCACGTGTCTCGATGATAACTACTAGGTATGTGACTTTCACACCTTTAATAGGTATATTGCCAATAAGAATGTCATTATAGCAGTGAATAATATACTGTCTATTGTTCCCATTAACTCCTTCATTAATGAGGCTATGGTTAAATAGACCTGAGAACATGAATTTGAACCAGTTTCTTTTTGACAGACGCTGACTTCCGCCAAGACGACGATCGGATGCACCCTTTTCCAGATTCAAGTTCCAGCATGATTGTGCTACCATACCGGTCCGTAAGTTCTGGTATACGGATAAACTCGAAAACACACAAGATTCATTGGCCAATGCCGAACCGATCTCCTCGAATAAAACAACGAAGCACCTTCTACCATCTCGCCTGATTCCTTCTGAGAGTCCCCTTTACCTCCCCAACACGCCACCAAGTTCAGAAGCTGGACCTTGCTTTCTATCTGACACACCGGGAACACCCTGTTCAACTCTGCGATAGAACTTCGCCGGGTACTGGTGCATCTCGTAAACAGCCATTGTTGTCCTTTCACCGGAAAATGGAGTCATTCTTCCCTCACAGACCTCCCAAGGCACGTGTATGATGGATCTCATATGCACAACAGAATCAGACCGCATGTTGTGGCGCTGAGAAGCGAAGCCTGAAGCTTGCATCGCATCGTCTGTGCTTCGCACGCCGTGATCCACACTCCGCCAAACAGTTTCAGGTCGATGTAGCACAACTAGACTACCCTATTTCCCTCGACGATAGAAACATACTCCATAATTCCCTACACCGCATCATGTTTCTAGTACCTATGCGGTGATTGATCCGTGATCGAAACTTTGAGCTTGTTGTCTTCTTGTAGGGCGAATCCCACAAGCCGCACAATCCGAGGACAAACTAGGCAGAGTCCTCCTGAGGTCTTGAGAGAGTTTCAATTGTGGGGGAAACATATTCCACAGACCTACACGGACGCCGATAGTGCATTGACTCCGATATGACATCTACCTAGTTATATCTGAGTTTTGTAGGTGGTAATTGCCGACAGGTCCAGGACCTCTACAAGATCCATGCCTCCCAGATCAGGTACAAAACTCGAGATCAAGATGGAAATTCCCCGAAACTTAAGGAAGTTTTTGATACATGAGGGACAAGGAAACTACCAATGCGGCAATGCTTGCACTCTCAAACAGCTGTACTTCGTATAAGGGCCCTGTGTCTGTTGCACCGGCCATGGGTTGAAACTGCATACTACCATAGTATCTCCGTGAACACACTTTGAGCAACCCAGAGCTAAGTCAACTCCAAAAGTATGCGTGACAACGTGTACTCGTGTCACCGGCATCATTGGTAGCAGGAGTTTAGGATTCGTGGGATCCAGATCCGTAACTGCCGAACCCCTTTAACAGAGCCAACAATACCGCTTCTACGGAGCTTCCGAATGCTACCAGGGGCAGCGAACAGCCAAAAGCCAGCGTCGTGATAGCTGGTTGGAGCCAAAATCAGGGTTGAATGCGGCACAGCAAATGTATGTTCCACGGGCTTGTTTCTGAGCTGAGTTGGCTAGGTTGGTTGAGCAAGATATCATCCAAAGACAGCCTGTCATATTGTCGAACTACGCTACTCGGCGGGCTCTCCGAGAGATCTTCAGAATAAATGCTACAAACTCGGGTCAGATTCCCAAAGCGATATGGCTGGTTGGTGGGATTAAAGTCAATCTGGCGGAGCGCTTCAAGGGTCTTACTGTGAAGTGAGCTGGCTTGTGACGGGTGGTATTAGGTGTCGCTTAAACATATTGAACAGCGAAGTACCCTGCTTGTCAGATATCAGCCCTGACACGCCGTAGTATGATAGCGTCGCATGGGAATCTGTCACTTGTGTGAGCTAAGAAATGTCTGGAAGTGATGGGCACTATCAATGTCTTTAGCAGGCAGGTGATGAGTTTGAAAGCTGGAAATCAGGTGGATAGACCGACGAGTTATATTGATCGGTACCAAGCAGCCGATGTCTACCCAGAATGCTACGCGGGGACACCTAATAATAAACAATCACTGGGTTTCATAGAGTCTTATCACATGTAGAGTTGAGGTGGTAAGGTCACCCTTGCACACCAGTGAGTTGTACACCAGTTAGTTATGCTGACTATTTTAGTCATTATTCGCTGTCGATATAATAACAAGACATGATATGATGTGCGGTGCGTGTCGGAAACTTAGCTGAACACGTCTATATCATAATGGAACCAAGAAACGTGGATCTGCAGATGTTTGCTTTTTTAGGTCACTTCAGGTGTAACCCTCCCGTCGACCTTCGTCTTGCCCTCCAACTGTGGAGGCGATGGAAGAAGTCCGATGAATTGCGGTCTTTCAAGTCATAAACTTCAGTGCCCCAGAAATGAACTAAACCAACTCAGGGGTAGAATAGCGGCTTCACCCTCAATCACTCGATTGTGACCCCCGGACTGAAGTCCCACTCCAGTACGAATTATCTGACTTATTAAAGCCTTGGTGATACCCAATGTGAGAACTGCTAGGCTATTCGAGACAGTCCGGTCACGGCGCCTGAATGAATGTCAGCATAAACACACCAAGTCAGGTACCGTGCAGATTGTAGCTGCACTTGTCCCAATAGAGGCTGGCTTGTCGACCTCTGTGCCCGGAAACTGGGGACTCCGCTGCACTGCTAGACCCAAAGGCTAAGCAGATTGGCTTTTGGGTTGGGTCTTGGGAGGTGGGTTCACCGTTCATGAACCCACCTCGTCAACTGTTGTGGTGTTGCCAGGGAGTTGGGACCAGTTCCTACAGCACAGCGTTAAGCCAAGCTACAGGGATCGAGGTTGATGGTGATGGGACGGGCATCGACATATTGTGAAGCACCGCCGTGATTTCTGAGCAGAAAGCGGTCGCATCAATCCATGCCTGCTCGCCAGGGACTCGTTCCATACGAATCTGGCCTCGATGCCGGAGCTGACGCCCATTAAGACACGACACAGCAGCACACGACACCACGACGCACGGCACGGAACGGCGCGACAGTTGGACTGAGGCTTGGTTAACTCTTCGGAGTATTATTACTTAGAATTTGTGTTATGTATGGACTAGGTATCCGTAGTTGACCGAATTTCTTTTCCTTCTTGTTTTCCTCTCTTTCTTCCATCTCTAATTGTATGATATGTACACTTCATTAGGTACGACAACGCATTTTGACGCCAACCTACCAACCTTTGACGCCAAAGCCACATCGTCGATTTCTCTATTGCCTCGGACACTTTCCCACCCCAAACGTTCTCTCACCGTTGCTAAGAGCTAATTCGAGTTTGCCCTCGAGCAATTGGCGAATTCCGTGTCTGCCACTACCATACCGTACCTTACTTTTTAGTTGAGGCTTGACGCTTGTACCCACTTAACCAAAATTGAAGCCGTGCTTGCCCTTTTTAATCTCTATTTACGGCACTTTTACAACGAGTCCTCGGGAATTGCATTCGCTTGTGATGATATGCTTTGACCGTTAAAGCATATCGACGAGGCACGAGCAATAATAGCATCTTCCACAATTTCCGTCCGATCTGCCCCTCGTATCGACTCTTCCCGAATCGACACTTTGTTTACTGCAACTCTCCTCCTTGCAAACCTTCGACCTCGATCGGCTCTCGTCTACCGGTAAGACACTGTCAGCCGAGTGTCAATCACATCCCAAGGCAAGGGACGAAGAGTCTAGGAACGGTGCCTGCAAGGGGCCAACTTGACAGCAGTGGACCTTGCATCGCCGTTCCTTTCCGATTGCCTCATGATCAGCAGTCACTAGGTAGCTATTCGGCCTCATCACCACTCCCTGTCGCCAAATCTCGACAACCCTGCTGCGCAGCTCTAGCACAAGCCGAACTCTCAACTGGACTTCGTCATGAGCCAGGGTGATGGAATTGCAGCGTTGGATTCGACCCTGGGATGGAACGAGGATCAATGGCCAAATCGAGCTCAAGCGGTGGTGGCTATCGACAGCAATAGCATGAATGCAAGAGATAGCGGCAGCGTTAATAGCCAGGGCCCAGGCCGTCCTGATGATATTATGAGCTTCTTCGACAACGAGACTCTCTCCTCGGGTTCTGCAAGTTTATCTCAACCTCTTTATCCTAGACCTCTGCACCACTACCCGAATCAAACGAGTCACATCAACAAGAGCCGCATACATGCACAACTCTCGCATGTGTATGCACCCATTTTCGAAACCATGCATTCCCTACAGCGACCAAAGCCACCACTGCAGCCGCAACGCCAACGCCGTGTTCCCACAAGGCTCGACACTAACGATTCTACGGATACCAGCGCCATCGATCAAAGCCAAGGCCTTGGTGATCATAGCTTTTTGCTGCCTTCTCGACCTATGAGCATTGCAACGACGACCACAAAGGATGATCCAACATGCGGTAACAGCTTGTATCGCGCCTGGGCAGAAGAGGAGCAGATCGAGCTGCGAATACATTCAGAGACAAATCCTGATACCAATAATCTGCGACACAACTCGCAATATCATGACTTGCTTAGCGAAATCGATACAGAGTGCCTCTTTCCTGACGATAGTCTCATTGCAGATCACCGTCCATCATCTTCCCGCAGTCACCTACTTCAATGGCGACGTAGTCCAAGCGCCGCTGCGTCCCCTTCTTCAAAACACCAGAGGGTATCTTCTGATGTCCAGCCTCCTACCATAGAAAATCGACCATCAGCAACCATTACGAGACAAGAATTTGAGGCTCTTCCGCCAACAATTCAACGAAAAGTAAGTTCGTGGCTTTCATTATTTTGCGGATCCCTTGCTGCACGTCCCATATTTTGTTTCTCACGGTCTGTTTCGATACTACCTTAAGGGAGTCGAAGCAGGCGAAGGTTTGAGGCCCCTAGTGATGGGATCAATCGATTTCTCATGCCACGGCAATCCTCATCACCATTTGCTTTTTCAGACGAAACAAGGTTTCACATTTCGACAAGCGTCTCTGCCCACCTCCTATGCGTTAGTTTATGGAGTTTGGCGGTACGAAATCAATATGACTTGGCGAGGTTGAGTCTACTCTATGTACCTGCCTGCATATGGGTCCTCTTGCAGGTGCCGGGGGCGAGTCGCCGCCGAATCGTCAAATTGAGGAACCGCCAGGGACCTCGAGAGGAACGGGGAACCATCAGGAATTGCTAAAAGAAGTCACTGTATAATACCCATGTCTTGTCCTTGCCCTGTCTGGTTTGGCTCGCTGTGGCCGTTTGGGTGGCTCCACGCACTTCGTCCGCTCAGTGTCTAGCCATTGGCCGATCCTCCCATGTCTTGTCTACGCAACCCCTGATACAGAGCACACAGGAGCAAGAAAGTGCTCTCTTTCGCTCAGCAATCACATCCCCCCCAACCTAAGGCGTTGTGACGACGCCTTAGACGTGCAGTTCCTGGATGATCCATGCCACCCGGTGCACCAACGTGCTTGTGTATCAGCAATCACCAGGCGTCATACGGATACACCCAAGACATTCGAGTCGTGCCCCACGAGCCTTTTAGTCGACGACTCTCTGCATTAGCTCTGCCGTTTCGTTCCTGAATTGAGACATAACCATTCCCGCCCCTCTCCTGTACCTTAAGAATCAGGGTTTCCCCTTCATGACTTATCTACATTTTTATGTTTGCTCTATTTAATTGCTCTATTCGCCATATTTATTTGGTGTCTCGTACTGAACATTTCTTCTTGACAGTACTTTTCAACTATCGAGCGATCACAACTCGCTCAATCACCCGACCTAGGACACTGTCAACGGCCCGGTAGCGTCGGACAAGATCAACTTCTCTCCCCTTGGTCATCACTCCCCAAACCTAGAGGGAGCTACGAGCACCAAGAAAGGCCTATTACTTCGGATGATTCTATCCTGCGCACAGATCGTCCGCGAATTGCTGAAACGGACCAAAAGTTCTACGCCAACCTTCCTGAAAAGATAAAACGCCGCCATCTTACAGAGGAAGAGCTCCAGTTGGCGTATAAGTCACAAAACACTTTCACCGACGCGCCAGAAGCAGTATCGAATAAACTCGATAACCCTTCCCAAGAGGTCAAAATGCCGTCGCCACTCCCAAGTCCTGGATTGTCTGAAGGAACGTCGCCATTCTCGGGTATGCTGTCGAGGCAAAATGACAGAGCCATGACGAGCTCAGACATCAAGCGTTCGGATTCCTTCTATGATAGTTTCCGATGGCTTGACGATGAAGAGGGGTTGGATCTACGTTTATATCTCGATGACTATCATATCAATCTGCGAGAGGAGATACCAGTTCCAAACAAGAGCCGAAGGCCATCGTTTCGCCGTCACTTATCAATTAATAAGCTACCCTTTGGAAAACCCTCTGTCAATGGACTAGGAGAAGGCCCTGCTCCCCCCACCGCTCTACCGCCGTCTGCTTCACACAGCTCCAGTGTTGGCTCATCTGGCCATGCGCGGAAGAAGTCTCGTGCTCGCGCGCTGTCGTTGATATCTGCCAACAGACAAACACCGTTGGCGTCTCCCTCTCCTTTGACCCCACCCCTCGACCCTTCTGCCGCTCATTATCGAGACCCTGAGGCTCGAAAGAAGCTTCGAGCTTATCTCGCTTCACCCCAGAAATTTGATGAGGCCCTTGAGTTTGGATTCTCTTCCAAAGACGGACCCCGACCACAAACGGGACTTAACAAGGCCTCCGCATACGAGCCGGACAGATTGCGAAGCTTCCTAGAAGATGATCGATCATCAAGATACAGCGACGATGCTTCTGCAGCTGAACCTGATTCTCCAAAAACTCCTCAATTGTTCGACAAGACACCGCATATTCGATCTCTACGAAGTAGCATCGAGCACTCGTCATACTCAAGAGGAGAGAAATCTATATACGACCCGGCAGTGAGTCGAGAAATGACACTTCGTATGACCTTGACACGACCAGATCTTCGCCAAAGCGAGGATCAGATCTATGGCTGGAAACAGGCTGATAGTCGAGTGAGCTCAAGTCGTGGAGAACACACACCTAGTTCAGCCCTGTACGCTCGTGAAGGAAACCCCAAACAGAGCATTGAAAGACAGCTGGCTGCTCTAGACCAGTGGGAAGATCCTGTCGATCATGATAACCGCACCGTGAAAAGATTCTGGAATCGAGTCAAGCGGTCATAGCGCCACAGCGCAGCCGCCTACAATGGTGCAACTAGCACCTAGGCGTCCCAGCCTATATAAAAATCATGTATTGGTTATCAAGCATTGTCTTATACATTCTTTTGTTTTTCTTTACTATCAAATACCCCAGATCGTTTAATTGCTGTCTTAGAACTGTCGTTACATCGCATTTGCTATGGCCCGATTTATATACAGGCCTTACATGAGCAAAACAGTCTCAGTTACTCAATAGAAGGAAGGAGTTGAAGGAGTTGGTCTAATATTTTGGCGTGTTGGTTGTGTTGAGAGATAATCTTGACCGCAACGGCATTAGACACATGAATGGAGCAAGGTCTTCTTTACAGACTGCATCATAGCAAGCATGGCGCAAAAGGGGATTGGAATTGCAAAAATAAATCAAATACGATGGACATATAGCTCCGAGCTGCATGGGTCTATCTGTACAATACCACTTAGTGACATGAACCTACAACTCAATAGTGCCGTTGTGACTTGTCATAGTTGTCGAAATCCTTCAATTACACTATTCGTGCAATATCTCGAGAGCATTATCCCAGTCCACTAGACATTATAACATGATCCGTTATCAGCCAAGCCATTTTGTCATGCAGCCAGCACGGATATATCACACGGCAAATGTGATATCCGTGCATCTATCACCAAACCATGAGTTTTTCGCACAAGAAACGAACGGAACGAATATCCACTTCCGGTCACTACTTCCTTGTCTGTGTCTCAGATAGTTCATGCAAGTCTTAGCTGGCATGTCTGAGCTGAATGATGACTGTCAGCATGATTTCCAGGGGATTGGAGCTGGTGTATGATGAGTAAGATCATGCCCTCTGCGACGACAAGTGTGTCTCATTCTTATGCGTGGAGTGAGTTACTGAGTCATAGCACATTTGAAGTGATGATTATACCATGATGTCTGCCTACCTGCCTTTCTGTTCTATTTCTCCTGCTATACTAGTCCTATCTTCTTACCAAAACGCTCGTATCATTCCATCGCTTTCATCTTTTCGGCAAATAAAAGTTCTCCCAATAAGACACCACATCATAGTACAGTCCTGGTTCACGTTGTAGCTCGTACATTCTTCTTGCTCAAACCTCTTCGTCGCTCTCCTCACCGAGTAGCTCGCCCTCGTCGTCATCGACCATTGAATAGTCACCCCGTCCTCGGGCGAAGCTATCGCGTGTGGTATATCGTCTTGACCAGTTGCCTCCCCTGCTTCGGTTTGATACGCGCTCGTAGACTCCAGTGGCGGATCGCCATATGGAGGTCAATACAAGCGGTAGGGCAGCAACAACTGCTGCCAGAGCTGAAATGGCAATGACGGGATACTTGATCCAAGGTTGCTCGCTGTCAAAGGTTGCACTGTTATCACCCAGTCGGATCTGTCCAAATTTGCCGCTCCAGTTGCGCCAAGCATACCAGCCAAAGGCGGCTGCCAGTCCGATAGGGATGATGATAGCAAAGAAAATAGCCCAGCCTGAAGCGCCACGCTTGCGTTCAAAATCCTCCTCGTGTCCTGCACAAGCGTGCTCTGTGGAGGTCTTGTCCAGCTCCTGGCCACCTTCGCAGGTGGTTAAGGGGATGCGGCGATAACCTGTAGGGTCGAAGTACGATGTCTCATTGGGATGTTGCTTACACCACTCCTCGCCCGAAATGGCATCATGATCCGGAACCAGAGTGCATTGTCCATGATTGTCTAGTTCGAAATTATATGCACTGCGACTTGTTAGTTTATCTTCTCAGGGACGTTCAATTGCCATATACTTACCATTCGAAATCTCGCCGGGTACACTCGCAGTTTTCGTATCCTCGCAATCGTGACATGCTTGCTTGATTGTAGCACTTGCGATCCGTCTTCTTTCGGAGATACTTGGCCTTATGTCCGAAAAGGCAGTCATCGTTTTGAAGGGGATGCTTAGGAGACCAGAGATCGTAATCTGAAGAAGAATCATCGGAGTACTTGCAGGGCTGGTTTGTAAGTCCTGTGAAATCGAGGTTGGCAGCGAAGAGTTTCTTATCGTCTGTCTGGTACCATACCAAGAAGTTTCGGGAAGTTCCACTATGGACAGATGTCAAGTCTTGAATAGTTACTTCCTTGTCAGTGAACTTGTAGTCAGTCCAAGTATTGCCCTCGTCTGTTGAGTATGAGACAATATTTGACTTGACCTTGTTCACGTGGGTAGCACGCTGTGCGAGCACAATGATCGAGCCCTGGTCACCATATTGCCACGTCCATACACCCTTCTTAACGCTCTTCCAGTTGATCCCGCCATCAGCTGACATGAATGTATCGGCATCCTTGACATCTCCAAGGCTTGGTCCAACATTTCCATAGCCAAAGATCAGGCCAACAGCGGTGCTTGCTGAGAAAGTTCTGCCCTTATTCTCTCGCTCTGTGTAGTGATGTAGATGGAGAGCACATTTGCTATCACCCGAGGAGCTGCATGAATAAGACTTGCCATCGGCACCCTTTGATGGAGGGGGCAGGAAACCCCATTCGGCACCGTCGTTGTGCGAAATCTTTGTCTGAATCACCTTCTTTCCGTCCTTGTCAACAGGGTTTGAAACAGAATTAATAAGCGTGACGCCCTCAAGACCCGCGACCTTTTCAAAGTCTACGTAGCCCAGTTCGTCTGAGTTGACATTGGATGCGCTGAGGACATATGTTGTACCGTTAGAATTACTCTTGATTATTGAGCCGCGGCGTCGGCCTTCGGAAAGATCAGTGGCGACAAATAGGTTGACGGCATGGTTAGAGCTATCAAGAACGGTATACAACGACGAGTGAGAATCGTGAAAGTTGCGGGGAAATTTGGCTGCTTCGAAATGCTTTCCGTCCATACTAGCAATGGCTTGCAGGCCAGCGCTCCCCTTGCCATCTTCAATAACCTCGTCCGTGGCGAGGATAAACTCATTCATAGTTGCAAACGCTGCAACCGTGCCGTTGTGAACAATCTTGTCGTCGGCAGAGAAGTCCTCAATTGTGACAATGGTTTTGGCGTTGTCAATGTCCTCGTCCTTGTGAACGAGACAGACTATTTGATTCTGAGCGCGGAACTTGAAGGCAGAGTTTCCTGTGAACTCGCACTTGGTCGCGTAGCGTTGCAAAGTCTTCCAGTTGTCACCACGATCAGTGGAGATTGAGGCTTCAGGGTAACAATCCTTGCTACCCGCAACATCACCACAGCGTTGTCCGATCCAGATCATCCAGTCCTTCTTGTCTGGATGGAAACTCATTATGGCACTAGGATCAGAAAATGGTGTCTTAAAGATGTGAAAGCTATGACCGCGGTCAACGGTATAGATTACCTTTTCAGAATCTGTATGGAAGAAGACGACTTCCCTGAAGTAGGTATGAGGAATCAGTGCCAAGATATTCTCCTTTTCAAGAATGCGCCTCCAAGTTTTGCCGTGATCAGCTGTGATCCACAGCTTGTTTTCCACTTCGACTCTACCATCAGGTAGCTTCTCACCAATGGGTCGAGCAATAACAACTTCGCTGGTAGGACTCTCAGATTCGACACCCATGAGGTAAAATTTCTGCATGTCCTGGCCTTTGGTGTCCGGGAACTCATTGATCTTGATCGAAATTTCACCACTGGCCGGAGCACCAGGCGTCGAACCGCCACCGGAACTGCCGCCATCGGAGCACTTGCGTTCAACTGGGTCATCCTTCTGAGCGCCACTCTTTCGAGTACATGTATTTCCTGGAATAAGGCGCCACCCGGACGATCCTTTGAATGTCTCGTCTTTGTCTTTACAAGAGCCCTCTGGAATAGGAACTGGCCCAACCTTTTTACAGAGCGTGTTGTCATCGGGGTCCCTCTGAAAGTTGTAGTCGCATTCAAAGTCGGCATCGGTACACTCGCAGTTCTCGATGACGGGTTCAGGATCACGGAAGTCGGCCTTGAGAAAGCAATCCGCCGATTTCTTGCGGCGGTTGTATGTCTGCTTGTGACCCATGATGCAAGTTGGCGCTCCCTTGTCGTCAACACGTGCATACCATGACTCCATGTCCTTGCTCTCGCAAGTGCGCTTTTCCATGCCCTCAAAATTAATGGCAATCATGTGAAAAGTTCTGTCCTTCTCACCAACGAGCAGAAACTTGAGGCTCGTCGAGTCCTGGGTAGTTGTCAGGATAACAGGTCTAACCTTCAGGCCATCAGGAAGCGGGGCGGACTCCCAGTTTTCTCCATAGTCCAGGGAGAAGGAAATCTTATCGACGTCCTCCTTGAGAGAATTTCTGACAGCGACCAAGATACCGCCTGTGTCACCAAACTCATATTTGTGAGGGCCTTCGAGCGCCTTTTTCCATGACACGCCAGCGTTGTCGGAAACGTAAAGATTGGAACTCTCGAACTCGCCGAGCGCGGCGCCCGTGTTTCCATTGCCCATAACAAGACCAGGGGCCGGGCTCGAGAAGATACGCCCAATATTGTCAATGTCTGTCATTGAATGTAGGTGAATGCGGTCTTGTCCAGCTTTGACTGGCTCAAAGGTTCTTCCATCGTCAAATGTGATTTGTGTCACCACAACTTTCTTTGCGTTATTTGCATCAACATCCTTGCCGTTTTCGACGGTGTTGACCAGAAAGATACCTTGGATTCCGCTGATTTTCTCGAAGTCGACGTGGCCCTTGACATTGCGGTTGGTGTACGGGATGTTCTCTGTGAAGTATGTACCGTTCGAGTTGCTGGTGAAGATGACACCCATAGGAGTAGACGGTTGAGAAGTCATGACGTCGACTTGAATGCTGTAGTTGGTGCTTTCGAGTACCGTGTAAGCTTCTTGGTTGATCTTGTGGGAATGATCATGGCTGTCGTCTGTAGGGAACATGGCTCGGTGCCAGAACTGAGCATCACTGGTAACGAAGAGGGTCATCTCATCACTGCCAGCGGATGACGAGGCAAGGAGAATAAAACTCTTGACAGCTGCAATGCTAACAACACCGGTTACATCACGTTGACCATCCAAACTTGGCTCAAATTCGTCGAATTTTCCACCACTGCCTTTGGCAAAGAAGTTATCCGAAACGCATAACTTCTGGCTTGTTTTGAAGAGACTCAGGGGGTCGGTAACGATGCAAAGGATTCTGGTCTTGTCCAGCTCAGCATCGCCAGTTGTGAACTCTCGGTTTGCCTTGGCCCACCAGCAACCCGATGTGCTGGGACGCAGCTGCTGTACAGTCTTGAAACCATCAATTGTATATGTTGTTTCCTCGTCGCAAAAAATTCCATCGCAGTTCATGCCGTTGAAAATGATGCGCTTCGGGTCGCCTGCGTGGAAGACAAGAGTATCGGGTTGGAAAGCACTAGGCATTGTGCCGCTGTTAAATTCACTCCAGCTTTTGCCACGGTCTTCGGTTTTGTAGTGCTTCCGATCTTTCGTGAGAACAAAAGCAGAATTGGAGTCGAAGGGGTGAAGGTACAAGAAGGTTGCGCTTCGGTCGGGGATGTCAGGGACTTGCGCCCATGTTTTGCCTGCATCTTCGGACCTCCAGATGTTTCTCTCCTCGATATCTTGGAAGACAACGACGTCACTATCCTCAAAGTAATTCAGGTTGAGAGGAGGATGCTTCGCGGCGGATGCGTCGACCGTCGGCTTGTCCTGTTTTGCTGCCACAGCTGTCCATAGCAGCGAGAATATGAAGGCGCGCCATGAGAGTGCGGCCCAGGCTGAGGACCTCATCATTGTGGCGGAACTTGCAGTAAAGATATCATGAAGAAGCAAACACAGCCGGAAGGTGCGAGGATCTCGCAATTTCGATAAGATTCGTGCAACAGAGAAGTGGCTGGCTCTGAAGTATCGGTTTGAAGTCGTGTTTGAGACGTGTTGATGGAGTTTACCACAGGTAGGACACTTTGCTCCTTACGAGTTAAGTTACGAGGCACGTCAGCAATGAGGCGGCAGCTGTTTCGCCCGGTTGGTGTGGCGTCGCGCTTCGCCACACTAACGTTAGTTGCTCCTTCCACGTCAGTCTTGTGGTGAAGCGCTGATACTCTGACAAAGATAAGATTAAGCGCTTTAGGAAAATGATTCACAATCACAATTTGCTGATAGCCATCCTGGAATTGCCTGCATATGTAGCCAATATCATTCGTTTCTTCTTTTCTTTTCTTTTCTTTTCTTTCACTTTAACAGTGCTGGAATGCATGAAGTGGCGCCATCAGCGGTTGTCAGTAACTTGGGTAGTCTAAATGCCGTGGTTGGAAGATCGCATTCTTGGCATCGATGATCAGTGAATAATCTTGAACTAGAACAAACTAAGGATTCAAATGGAGACTTTACAAACATGTAATTCCAGTGATTTACGCATTGTGCAATTCCGAAGACACAGAGACCGAATGATCATGTTTGTTTGTGAAGGCGAAACTCTCGGCATCACACATGAAGCTACTTTGTGCCTTTTATTGAATTGCACTATGAATCCATGAGGATCAGGCCTTATAGCATATACCAGCACCTAGATTTATCTATTTAGCCCATGATGCTCTCAACAGCATACAATGAGAGCTCATATAAATATTTATGGATAAATGCAAGCTCCAGAAGGTGCACATTTAACAGCAGCATCCAATCCGTGACGTCCGTAAGGCTGAGTTATGACGATACTTATTGGTAAGTGCCACTTGCAAATCATATCTTTCACGTCGTAGATTCCATGACTGATGATTTTGTGATAAATATTATACCATTAGAGGGAACCATCTTTACCACCAGCCGTAAGGTAGCCTTTGATGGCAATGCTCAGATATTCCTAGATAGGAAAGGTGTATCAAAAGAGCTGAAACGCTGTGGAGTAGCGAGGTGATGCGGCCCCCTGGTTTAGCCTGGGGCTCCGTATTTCTCAGGTACGGTACATTAGTCTCACATGGAAGCCATGCCCGTTTGAGATGTAGCTCAAATCGAGGCACAGACAGGTACAAGCATGATAAGCATACATCATCGATGCATTGATGTAATATCAACTAAGTGATACCTTGCCACGGAACCGTAATGAGAGATGTCATCTGCATATAGTGGCACTGGCTTGAGAGTTCTTGAAATTTGTGATAAGAGCTAATCTGACCTTGATATCCCGTCGACAAGTAAGTGGGACTCAAGGGCAAATGGGTCTCCGTTATTAGTGCCTTCACGACATCACCTTGGCAAACGAAACTAAGCAAACATAAACAAATCTGTAAAGATGAAGGGAAGTCTATAGTTATGTGTTCTGCTGGAGCGATTTAGACCAACTTGGCAGGTTTGCTTGTCGCGAATCTCGATTTAAAGTTCTAACGGTGGAAGTAATTCCTCTATGAGTGAGTACCTACCTTAGGTAGTGGTGAATCGACTATCAATTACCTTTAGGGACACTCACGATAGCGTTCCCGAAGCCACAGCGCGGGAACTCAATCCTTACCTAAGGATCGAAGGTAGGTGAGTTTTCTCTATCAACAAACAACAAATTGCGACTAGGTACGGAGTACTAATCTGGTACTCTAACAAACATACCTTAGGGATATTATTAGTGCATACAATGGATGAAGAGTGGTAGCCTATGGCTGGCAGGAACAAACAGGCGTCGTGTAAGTGCATCATTTCTCGCCAGGGCTATCATCCCTTTCATTTCAACTTTCCCCTCAGATCCAACCAAGATTAGAAACGTTAGCTCCTTGACTGCGCCATCATGGGAAAATCCTAGAATTCATCATGCTTGGCTAGGGAGATGAGGGAACTAAAGTCCAAGGTAGGGGGCCGTTAGTTCCCAGCACCAATAGGCAGGTCCCTTTGGACCCCTGACTCTTCCACTAAGATCCCAATCCCACCTTCACTTCCAACTCCACGTGCTTGTTTTGAATCCGTGTTTTCCATCCTCCCTTCGTTTTCATCCTCCTTCTGCCCAACTCAAAGCTTTCGCAACTTGTTTCTTGCATCATCGTTGTCTTCGCCTTCGTGTTCGTTTGTCTCGGTCACCTTAATCCGCGGCTCTTTGTGTTCTCTTATTTTGCCACCAACTCAGTTGAGACATCAACAACGCTCCTTACCCTGCATAAGTCGCAACTTCGTCATCAACATGGCGTCCACTTACAAGCAGTTCCTTGCTGCGCCCAGCTCGTCTCTGCTGGCTGATACGGCTGCGTTGCACTACGTTACCACGACTACGACTTTTTCTGGCCCTACTGAGATCATCAAACATCTGAATGCGCTTCAGAAGCAGGTCGCAAAGAAGAAGGAGGAAGTGTTCAATATTGTTGATGGACAAAACGTCATTGTTTTAGAAGTTGACACAGGTCTCGGCTTTCAAACTGGAGGCGGTCCTTATCTCCCTGGCCTTGATGACAATTTTTTGTCTGCCCGTGATGTTTACCTCCCTGTTGTACGTTGCTTACATGCTTTGAGTGCTCTTTTCTGCCTCGCGCCAACACGAACCACATATTAACTGATTCCCACAGACTCACTTTGTGACCTTCGATGAAGCTGGCAAAATTCTTCAGATTCGACTCCAATGGGACCAGGGCTCGCTTCTCAAGCAAGTTGAAGTGATTGGAAAATCTGGCCGCAACTGGCCCATTAGAGATAGCCGAGAGCAGATCGCATTTATTCAGTCTTGCATCAGAACGGCTGGCACTGGTGCCCCTGTCGCCCCCAGCCACAACGAGACCATTGCGCGAAACCGAACTAATTCCACTAATGCCCTCCGCGACCCCCATGCATCCTTGAGGCTGTTTGGTCCTCGAGATGAAATTGAAGCGGAGCCCGCCAGTGTTGTATCTCCTTACGCTGGTACTAGCCGCCCTCGACAGCGGTCGTTCACCGAGATTTTGGGTGACGAACCCACTTCACCTAGCTCTGGCCGTCGAAATATGTCACCTTCGAAGCGTGGCCAGGGTAAGAACTTCCAGCCTTCGCGAATTTTCGATGGTCAAGAGCATGTCGAGCAACCGGCGGAGCAGCCTCAGCCCAAGAACAAGCGATATATCCGCCCTAACCCAAAGAAGTTCTCTCATTTCGACTTTGCCGATGGTAGTGACCCCCAGGACGCCCCTCAACCGGGCCAATCCTTTGATGAAAGACCAAAGTCCAAGCACGACAGCCAATGGTCTTTCCAGGATTTCGTGACGCCACAGAAAGTGAAGCCCTCCAGAACTATGCGCACCCAGGATGTTCGCCATTGGGACACTGACAAGGATGCTGTGGAGGAGACACCAGGCCACCCGGCTGCCAAGCCTAGACGCGATGCTGACGCACACTTCGAGCTACTTGACGACGGTGAGAGAGTGCCCCAGCAACCGCGCCCCGGTTCCCATCCCCCGGGCTATGCTCATAACGAGGGCCTAGGGCTTTATAAGAATCAATTGTTTGACAAAGAGGACGTAGGACAAAACGAACGCGCTTTAGGCAACATCACCAACGTGAAAGACCGTGGAAAAGATTTTGACCATCACTTCGATATCAGTGACAAGTCACCAGCCCACCCCCAAGATCGTGTCCCTGAAGGCCACCAGAAAGCTGTCCAAATGATGCACAACAACTGGGACACATACGACAGGTCTCCTGCCACTCAGAAGGAAAACCGACCGACCGAGAACACCGATAGCCACAAGATCAACATCGCCGGTGATGGTATGGGAGGGCGAAAGGGCACCAACCGGGACTGGCTCTATGGAGAGACTCAAGATGTCCCTCAGTCGATTCCCACCCGCAAGCAACCCAATGTTGTTGCTTCGGGCGTTCCCTTGACCAAGAGTGCCAAGATTCACATTGCAGGCGACGGCATGGGAGGCAAGAAGGGCACTGAGCGAGACTGGCTCTACAATGAGACTAGCGAGACAGCTGGTGACTCAAAGACCACCAAACCGATACCTACAAGAACACCAGGATCCAACGCCACACCTGCGAGTGAAATCAAGGAGAATACCGACAAGCACAAGATCAACATTGCAGGTGATGGTATGGGCGGTAAGAAGGGTACCGAGCGTGACTGGCTCTACAATGAGACGAGCGAGACATCTGGCGGTCAAGCAACAGCCACCAAATCGATCCCTACCCGAACACCAGGGTCTAGCACCGCGCCCACCAACGAAGTCAGAGAGAACACAGATAAGCACAAGATCAACATTGCAGGCGACGGCATGGGTGGTCGAAAGGGTACCAACCGAGACTGGCTCTACGGTGAACTGGACGAGCAGCCTCTTCCCACACGGCAAAACGCATCCTCCAAGAAGGACTTCTGGGACTTTTAGAGGAGAAGACTGCTTTGCTAGGGAGAACACTCGGACTTAGATAGATCTCAATGTGCGCCCTGTTACATTGCTACAGTCTTCAGTTATGTTGAGTGCATACCTGCATGCAAACGCACGAGTTATGATTCATGAGGGTTCCTCAGCATTACTTTCCGCCTTGGAAACCCCGCTTGAAAAAGCATCATAGCCCTCGGGACTTGGTCTTTTATTTTATTTTTTGCCTTTATCTTGCTCTTTCTTAATGCTTATTTTACAGCCTCCCTTACGTAAGTAGGCTGCTGAAGACAAATTATTTGGCAGGAAGCGGACGATCAGCCTAGTTGATATGCGGGCATGTTCTCAAGACGACGTATTAACACATGAGGGACTCGAATTAGATACCATTGCTATCACACTTTCTGAAGCTTCATCATAAGGGGCACAAGAGTGCCTTTCAGTGATTAATATTAATTGATGCCGTGGCCTGGTATTGTATGACGCTCAGCACGCCTCCGCAGCTATGGAATTGACTCGAGACGGGTGTGCATAAACATGGCGTTATTACAAGTGCAGCATATTCACACACATATCTTTATATAGGCAGTATAATGGGTGATCATAAGTAACGGATCCCGCGCTCTGAGCGCATCCAATTCAACTCCATGCTAACCTGGGTAATAACCAAATTCACAATGAGATACATATCCATCGCCTATTATTGTTTCGTCATAATTCTCATGGCTCAGCACATGAACTTATAATATCTCTTCCATCGGGGCCAACCTTCTCGTTCCTCTCGTTCTTGAGCGACAAGGATAGGGACGTTAAAGTCCCGACGTCCAGTGTCGACGTCCATATCTCGTATTCTCACGAACGTAGTTCGGAAATAAAGCTTGTGGAATATATAAAAGGCCAAAACGCAGGGTGCGCCAACCCATTTATGGAAGAAATTCTGGGCCACTTGGGCGCTTGTTAATTCTTGCCAGCCGATGGGAAAGGCGCCGACCCAGAATTGCGCGATGATGACAATAACGTTCAGTGTGATACCAACCCAAGAACCCACAACGCCGACCTGGGATTGGAAGGGTAACTCGGAGACAGAGCGGCCTCGAGCAGCCCACGCACGGCGGAAACGGATATGACACACGCAAATAGAGCCCCATGTAAAGATGGTTGATAAGCCTGAGATGGCCATGAGCCAGTCGAGGACAGCTCCTTGTTCGGGCAGATCTGCGAGGAAAGCGATGAGGCCGAACACACTTGCGATCGCAATAGCGACGAGTGGGCGGCCTTTGCGGTCGACGTAACCGACGATCTTGGGGGCCTGCCGAAGGTTTGCCAGAGCGGCAAGGGTACGCGAGGAACCGAAGACGGCAGAGTTACCGACGGACAGGACGGCAGTAAGGATGACCGCGTTCATGACAGACGGTAGGACCTGAATACCGGCTTCTTCAATGGCTATGACAAAAGGTGAGGCTGATGCATCCGCATCGCTGTTACCGCCCACGAGTCGAGGGTCAGTGTGTGGAACAAGCAGTCCTACCAAGGTCAAAGCAACGATATAGAAAAGCGTGATCCTCCAAAACACCTGCTTCAAGGCCGTTGGCAGCGATTTTCGCGGATTAGCTGTTTCGGCGGCAGCAAGACCAATAAGCTCAGTGCCAGCAAAGGAGAAAGCGGCTGTAACAAACACATTGCACATTCCTTTAAAGCCGTTGTTAAAAGCACCAGGGTTTTGCCAATAGCGGCCGCCAATGTACCCGCTATCTGGCGTTCCGCCACAGTTGAGAACGATGCCGAGAAGGCTGAGTGGAATGTTAATTCTGCAACGCTTGAGGACATGTGGTTGAAAGCACTCACATGAAGCCTATAACGGCAATGACCTTGATAATGGAAAAGATGAATTCGGCTTCACCGTAGCCTTTGACGCCAAACATATTGATGACTATGATGACGACTAGGAATACAGAGACGAAAATGGCGCGTGTGAGACTCTCGTCCCAGTAAGAGAGGGTCAGGGATGCGGCGATGATCTCGAGCGGTAACACGATGAGCCATTGCATCGCGTAGCTGTGTAAGTCAGTATATAAGGTCAAGCTAGCAGCAAAAGAGCAACACTCACTTCCACCCCATTGCGAATCCCCAAGACGGATCGATGAACCGAGTCGCCCACGATGAAAATGATCCAGCAATTGGGAAGATGACTGCAAGCTCACCCAGCGCTTGACATGTACAAAAGAGCATGGCACCCACGATTGTAAAAGCTAGCAAAATCGATGCTGGACCTCCATCTGCTAAAGCTCTTCCTGATGCGACAAAAAGCCCAGTGCCTATGTCTATGTCTTAGTTTTCTCCATCAAGGCATGCTGTAACCACCATAAATAAACTCACCGATGGAGCCTCCAATCGCAATCATTTGCAAATGTCTTCCTTTCAACTCTCTCGCAAGGCCTGAATTCGCCGTCTCCAACATCGCACTCTGGATGTCGTAGTAATGCGCTCCATCATGCACCCTCCCGGATCCCTCATGCTGCTGCCCCAACGGATCAGTCGAAAACAAACTTGATCTCTGATCACGCCTAAACCCATCGACAAACCGGTCCCAGTACGAAGGCGGGGAAATATCACCATACTCGGGCTCGCGCATACTAAAAGAACTCCCGGGGGCGAGCGACTCCTCCTTCATCTTGCTAATGCTCCCGCGCTCGACATCGTGAGGCGCCATTCTTGCGCTTGAGCCTGCGCGCTGGGCGCGGGCCGAGCTCACGCTTGGTCGATCCCGAACGGTGGGATGACTGGAGCTGGCCCTCCGCTGGGGATTGTTGTCGGAGTTGTAAGCGTAGGCGTATGCGGATGTGGGAGGTGAGTGGGAGGTATATGTTGTGAGTAAGCGGTTTGTCGGCGGAGGACGCTGGTTCGTGGGGTTCGTCAGGGTCACAGTGCTTTAGCGAACGACTCAAGGTGTATGAAAAGGTGGTTTTATTTGATGCAATGTATTGGTTTGCTGATATCTTGATTGTCTCGATAATCGTAGTGAGATGGTCGGCATATCGCCACCAACACGGTAGCGGAGTTAACAAGAGCAGTGATGCAGTTGTCGCGAAGAGTGGATATGTGTTAATATGCAAGTCAACATGCGATGTTTAAGTTTTGAGCTGAAAATGGGGGCAGTCAAGTTTAATGGACTGCATGTGCGCAACAATCAATTAATCAAAGCAACAGAGAGAGAAACAAGGTAGTAGATAACGTCAAGGTCGTGTGAGAAGGGGCTGGAGGTGGGCTTATCATTCTAGACTCAGAGGGAGTAATACAGTCGGTGACAGTTGCTTGGCGTTGAACGACCCCCAATGGGCAAAGGGATCCTTGGTATCAAACCAAATCATCTTCTGACCACTTACAGCAAATGCTAATCCGAAGTCAACTAAGACGCCACTGAGATCGAGCTGTCAAACGCTCCAAGCGTTAAGGAATAACCACGGGCATTGGTGGAGAGGGACCGAGGTGGTGACGCTATCGTAGTGGAGGTGGGGGGAGCCTTAGAACGCCTAGAGTGAGTCGTTGTAACGCTG